>CAIGRL010194858.1:0-15753 GCA_903798325.1 Fraxinus xanthoxyloides | reverse complement strand
AATTGACACCCCATTTTGAAAAATGGCTAAAAACTGAGATGTTTTCATTCATGGCCTTGTGTTTAAAAATAAACAAACTTCTCCTATTGATCCCATTTTTTTCCTAGGTATAATGAGAAATATTATTGTTGGAATTGCTTTTTTGAATTGCAACTGTCATATTTTTCATTATAATGAGAATGGAATGAGAATCAAACACATCTTAAGACTCTTTTTTTTTTTCCTTCAATTCTAAAATTCATTTATTTTGCTCACTCAACTCAACCCAAAATGAATAGCCTATTCCTCAACATCTCACTCACGAAGATTATCATCGTCTCGCCTCCGCTATCTTGTTTTTCTTTGAAAAAAAAAACAAAATCTAAATCCAACCAACTCGACTAGTCATTTTCCTTTCGCTTCTTCTAAATTTGTACTTGGACGAATCAAAATGGATCTCACTTTTTGGGGGGTTGTAAGGTGGAGAGGTTACAAAGAGAATTGGGGTTGTTCTCTTTACATTTCAGTTTTGAGTTTTGAATTCATTTTGAAATTTTGTGTTTTAAGCATCCATTTTGATATTGTTGAAAACATGTTCTTTTGGCATTTTGAAAACACCCAAATCGTGTTTTGAAAATTTGGCTTGATTATAATAAAAATACTCAAAACAACAAATTTGTCGTTTTAAGTTTTCTTCATAAATTTTTAACTTGTTTTCAAAAACGCGTTTTCAAAATAGGAAAGAGAATGCATTTTCACTGTTTTGAAAATCGAAAACAGAAAACGACTTGAAGATGATAAAAAGGACATGCCCTTAAGATTTGAAGATTTTCTCGAACTCATATAAAATCAGAAATTTGTTAAAAATAAGAAGAAAAATTGTTTTTCATTATGTATATAAATGTTAAAATTGTAAGTTTTCGTGTGAATCATTTGTTAATTGATTGTTGGAGAAATGTTGAGGACTATAAAATCTGTAAAATGGGAAGGAGTAGATATTGGTTTTTCATTATGTTTCTTGTTATTTGATTTTGAGGGTGATTTTGAATGTTAATGTTTTAATGCACTTTTGAACTTTTGAAACAACAAATGTCAAAATATATTGCGTTAACGTATCGAGATTAAAAATGGTGGTTCTATAATGTGGTTGGATTTTGAATCTGAAATGTAGAATTTCTGAAAGAACGAAGAGAATTTCAAACTGAATATTGCATAATCTGTGGTTTGATGTTAAAATAACAAGTTTTTGTTGGTCAAACATCGAATTTTATGGGCATCTATTGAGTTAGTCGGTCAAATCTCAAGTTTTCTATGCAAAATTCGAGTATGTTTGGCAAATATTGAGTTTACTCTGCATTAAACTTCAAGCACGCATACCTTTTGATTCATAAGCTGGAATTGTACTCCATTTTTTTGCATTCAACTCTAAATTTAATATCTTTTCTATGATATATTATTTAAACAGTGGACATCTGTATAACAAAAATTGTACATTAATTTTCTTACATGCTCCGTATGCAGGTTTCTCATTTTGCCTCTTTTGATCATTTTATCCCCAAACTTCATTCTTTAGCATCAAACATTCTTAACTTCGTAGTTTAACCAATAAAAGCAATATATATATATATATACCGTACACTACAAAATTCAAGATTCTACAATTTCAAGTTTCTAAAAAATTCGAAAGTTAACAACATTTCAACATTTCACAATATTTCGAGATTCTCTAAATTTTGAGATTATACTAATATCGAATTTCGGAGAACCTTTGTATATAGTGAAATCTCAAATACAGTGCAATTTTAAAATTTGGAGAATCTTGAAATGTTATGAAATGTCGAATTGTTGTAGGATATTGAAATGTTGTAAAATATTGAATTTCATAGAAACTTTAAATCGTAGAATCTCGAAATTTGCATTGGGTTGAGTGTATTTCTACTTAACATAGAGCGTATATTGCTTTTATAGGTTGACTTCTTGTATATGAAAATGATTGATGCGAAAAGAAGGAAGTTTATGCATAAAAGAATCAAGACAGGCAAAATATGGAACCTACTATGGATCGTGTGAGGAAATTAGTTCACAACTTTTGTTGCAAATGTCTCTATCAAGCAAATAAATACACTTGAAAATATAATTGAATTTAGAGTTTAACTCAAAAATTGAGTGCAACTAAGAATTTTGTTTCAAATGTTTGTGCATTTGAAGTTATATAACTGTGCAAACTTAAAATTTGCACAGCAGACTCAATATTTATCCAACATTCTCAACTTTTACATAGCAAAATTGAGATTTCTATTGCAAACTCACAAAAGTTTAACATGCTAATTCGATAGATTCTAAAAAATTTATTTGGCCAGTGAAAACTCGTCATTTCATAAAGTCTATGGTTCGACATTCAAACTAAAATTCTACATTTACACTATATTTTTATGAGTCTGCGTGTATATAATCCACAATTTGATTTTGTATAGGTAATTTCGGAATTTCAATTTTGATTTGTTAGGTTAATAGATTTCGCCCTTGTTTGAGCTCAAATAACCATTTTTTGAGGTGCAATTACGAAAAAAAAAATGTCATTGGTAAAAATGGTCAATTTCTTAGAATATCTAAGATTACGTATTGCACAAATCTAGATGCCAAACGAATAGCTTTCGAGGAAAGCTCTGTAAGTGATACAATCTATTAACCGACTGGTAATATTAATTAAAGGAAATGCCTACTAGGGTATGTTTGAGTCACATTATTTTGAAATAATGTATTCTGAAATATTAGATTGATGGAGAATGTGTGGTTGAAAAACAAGAAAAAGTTATTGATGCGATAGAAAATATTATTTTATTGAAATATATGATTGAAAATGAGTAGAAGAATAAGAATGAAAATTTAATGTGAATCATATATGGGCATATATAGCACTTACAAAGCTTTCCTCGAAAGCTTTTCATTTGGCCTCTAGATTTGTACATTATGTAATCTTAGATATTTATAGAATTTGACCATTTTTACAAAGGATAACACTACATGTATATAAAAACAATTTATCTAATTTTTTACCTACACTGACAAAGAGTATGGAGACCACACATTTATGAATTTTTTATTCACGCAGGTTTCACTTGCATGTGAGAGGATGACATTTTCGATAACCTCCATTCGGTACAAATAAAATTATCCTTTTACAAATAACTTGTTTTGTAATTGCACCTCAAAAGATGGTATTTTGACAAGGTCTTCCACATTTCTAGTCCACCACTCAAATTTGACTACAAATTCTCTCTCTCTCTCTCTCTCTCTCTCTCTCTCTCTCACACACACACACACATCACGTGTACCCATCGATCTCTCACATGTGTACCCATCGATTGTTTTGTATTTTGTAACACTTTACATGTAAATTATTTTGTATTTTATGAATAGAAATTAGCACAAATGGTCTCTAATGTAGTTCTTGTTTGGTGTACATTTTGAGATCAAGAATATATTTTTTTCTGCTTAATGTGATGGGAAATATGTGATTGAAAAAGAGAGAAAACTTATTGATGTAATGAAAATTATTATTTTATTGAAAAATGTTTAGTTGAAAATGGGTAGAAGAATGATATTAAAAAAAATAATGCGACTCAAGTAGGAGCTTATAGAACCACTTCACAAATGGTCTCTAACCTTAAATCTTGGTACAAACACCTTATTAGAATTAAACTACTTTGCCCGAATTCTTTTGCCCACCTGGTTGACCTAGCCTCACATGAGTATAGGACCGACGTGGGACCACATGAAATAAAAAATTGAAAAAAAATGCTTCCTTCCCCCCATGTGTGTGTTCTGTCAAGGAGGGTGTCAGGCAACGCAGCAAAACTCTATTTATTATCATCATCACGATGATACAATATCTTTGATGAGGCAGGTCATTATTCATAATATTTCTCTATCTCTCTCTCATAAAAATTGAATTGTCCAATCAATTATTTCACATAAATGTCACGTCACCAATATTTCATCGTTATAATAATAAATAATAATATTCTAATTATTATGGATGTTCCATCCAATTGACTATTAAATAAGTCTAATTTTTGATATTAAGGTCGAAATGCCCTACTTCAATTAAGGAATAAAATAAACTACATAAAAAAATTCATCTCAACGTACTAACAAATCCCTCATAAAAATATCTCCAATGCACTCGTGGATTTTTTAAAAATTATATCATACAAGCAAAATAGAATGTGTTAAAGAAAATCCTCTCCCATGAAAGTTGATAGAGATCTGTCAAGATGATATGACAATGAAAAATAGATAACTTATAAATAAATTATGCTATTTGTATATTGATTATTGACAATCAATGATGTGTAAAAATTGACGTCATTTATTATTTTAAGTATTGTTAAAATCAATGACAAAAATATTGACCACCTTACATGCGTCAATCAAACTATATAGACATGTAGCAAAATTGTTCCTAGATTTCAATATAGATTTATAATCTTTGTTAGACATGTCAACTCCACGGAGTGTATATTTCATATACAAATTTAGAGGGTGTTTGGTAGATATTAAAATCGGATTAAAATTGAAAATATAGTCGTTATTGTTGACTTTTATTAGACGGGTGGGACCCAATAACGGCCATATCTTCAATTTTAATTGAATTTTAAGCCGTACCAAACAGGCCCTTAAATGGGAAGATATTATTATTTTAATAAAATAAAATAAAAAATACGTAAATAGTAAAATATAGAGTGCATTAAAAATGAATTTTGAATTAGATAAAAAAAATCATATTTTAATAGATTTTGATAATAAAAAATTTATGAAATTGTATTAAAATTAATTGTTAACTTTAATTTAAATTTAAATTTATTTAGCCCATGTTTGACAACCATTAAAATGAATTTTAAAATAGTGATTTTTTGAAAAAATGAATTTACGTGTAAAATATTTTTGGCCATGTTTGTTTCGAATTAAAATCGTATTTTAATTTAAGGCAAAGTCAAACAATCAATATTTACCACATCTTTCGTTGGTCCCACAGCTTTTCAACCATACATTTCATATTTTTTTATCACAATCTACTAAAAATATGATTTTAATCCCTACCAAACACTCACTTATTATGAAAATGTGTAGTTAAAAATGAATTTGAAAAAAAAATCATTTTAATGATGATCATATCGGGCTTAATTAGTTGAACGTGAAATAAATATTAATATCAAGGAGATTGAAAGTCAATAATAGTCCACAATGAGTTTTGCTTCAAGGACATGCTGGAAAGGATTACTTAGGAGGTGTTTAAGCCACATAATTTTGGAAAAATGTATTTCGAAATAGTAGATTGATGGAGAATATGTGATGGAAAAAGAAGGAAAAATTATTGATGTGATAGAAAATATTATTTTATTGAAGAATGTGTGGTTGAAAATGAGTAGAAAAATGATAAAAATAAAGTGGATCAAACAAGGGCTTAAGAGTGAGAATAACGTAGAGTAGAACACGTAGCACGGGAAAATCGGGCATACTCATGTATAATCTCATCTTACATTTGACATTATCATATTCATCCACTTAATTTTTTTTTTTTTTTTAATTTATGATTTATATCTTGACAAATCAACGTTTTCAACAACAATGGCCAACAATAAGTGTACAAATACGTTAATTATTAGTCTCATTGTTGAGAAGGTGAATGAATCGAAATTTTCTGTATAGAAATTTTTTTACTAAAAATTATACAGATACTGACATGAGGGTGGGCCACATGTGGGTTAAATATTGTGAAAATAAAAAATAAAAAATAAAAAAGGGGTCCACCCCATGTGTATTCGGTAAGATTTCTAACTTTTTTTTTTATTATTATTGTACATATGGTGCTTCTCGAATGAATCTTAAGGCCTGTTTGGTACGACTTAAAATCCAATTAAAATTGAAAATATGGTCGTTATTGGATGTCATCCGTCTAATAAAAGTCAACAATAACGATTAATTTTTCAATTTTAATCCAATTTTAATATCTATCAAATATCCTCTTATTATTTGTCGGCCCATAGGGTCATGAAAGTAATGATTGGTTGAAGTACTTTTGGCACGAGTCAACTCATCAGTAGGCCATTCATTTTTGGGGGCCCGCAAGGGTCTCGCGCGTTACTTACTCGTAGAATGTGACTAACTGGTTGTAATTTGGAATATTGGCTTTCAATCAATAATTTGTTAAATTATAATAAAATCAAATTATTTGTTCAAATTCACATACATATTAGGGGCATGTTTGGTACGGCTAGTTTTTTAATTTTAATTCGATTTTAATTTCTACTAAACATCCTCTAGATTTTTTGATAGCTACATTAGCGTCTCATTGGTCCGTATTTTATCAATGAGAATTTCTATAATGATACGATATTGACCATGTTTCATTGGATTCGACTCGTTCATCTCGACATGGTCCATGTAGAATTTGATGTGAACAAAAGTTCATCTTAAGTGAATGTCTTGTATTCAAATGATTGGGACGCAAGAGAAATTCATGTACCCAAACCGTAGTGCACAATATGTAATCATGCGATACAAGCCGTGCCAAATAGACCATGTCAGGCGTAAGAGCTGAATTTGATGAGCTATGGTTGAAAGACATATCAGTATAATTTTGACACTGGTTTCACATAAGAGTAACGATAAATATAAAAATCTGGGATGGTCCATATATGAGGTAATGTTAAATAATAAGAGAATCTACTAAAACTCTGATTTAATTCTCATCAAACATGGACTAAATATGTGATACAAATATAAGTACACAATTGCCATTACTTTTATTGCAGCAAAGAATGATACATGGTCATCTACTTATTTTGAGTTAATTTTAAAGGAACATATCCACTTTGATCAAACATTAACCCATGACCTAGCCTAAAAGGCTAAAATACTTTTTTTGACGAATTAATCTGCTTGTACATTCTTTGTTTACATCTTGAATGACATTCCATAAGCGTCAAAATATCATTGATTGTTTTAAGTATTAGATAAATCAATTGTAGAATTGAGTGCCACATGGTGGAATGTTGACCAGAATGTAAGTGTATTAAAACTGTTTTTCGGCCCACTAAAAGCTGTGTAGTTCTTGATAAGAGAGCTTAATGTAAGTTTTGCATTCTTATGGAGTTATCGTTGGTCATTATCATAAACTAAAGCACCAAATTGTATCATTTTTCATTAATAATAGGAAATTAAGAAACTATACAATAATTGGATATTTTTTGCCATTCCATTATCAGCTCTTAAGAAAGTAAAAAGAAACATATTATACCATTTAAACTTTTTGAACAAATTTGCTCGCACACTCATTCAACGAAAAAAAAGTAAAAAAAAAAAAAATATCACGTGAACAATATTCTTGACATACATATGGCTAGCAATTGTTCTGAATCAAACGAGGGCCCTGTTTGATTTCACTTTAATTTCATGAAAGATGGAAATTAAATTTCATTTTTCACTTTTTTGCATGTTTGATTTCTTAAATTCTTCATGGAATTGGTTTTCTAATTTTCACAAACATGCTCACATTTTCTTGGTTTTTGAGATTTTGGTGGGAAAAGTTTTTCTAGACAACTTTTTTTATTTTTATTTTATTTTTTTTGCAATGGAAAAAAAAATTATATCCCCAGTTATAATAAATTATATTCCTTTAATGGACAATTCTCATTAAAAATAAAGCCAAACGAACACCAAAAGATCCAAAATTTCAATATTTTTAAGATGAAAAATTATATCAATCAAATACAATTAATTAATAATTCTCAATAAAACAAGTTGTAGACAACTCAATTATCTGAAATTGATTTTCTTTCCACCTAAATTTCATTCTTGCAATCAAACAGACACTAAATGTTACATTTGAATCGTAATGAATCATAGATCTGCTAGTTATTCTTAGAATAATTCGCAGACATTTACTTTGGAAATTGTTGTTTTTTATGAAAAGGCGCAATATTAAAAAGTGTGATTTAGTCTAACAGCACTTGGCACTATATATCTTTGTTGGAAAGGCATTAGACAAATGCAAGTTCTCAACAATGAAAATGACTTGCTCCTAACTAATTCTTTCCATCTCGCCCAAAATTTAAGATTATTATTTTTGCCTTTTTGCATGACTATCTGCAATTTTTTTTATTTTTTTTGGTGGATTACAAAGGCATTCAGCTGCTTTTGTTATTCTTTGGAATTTAATCCTCTTTATTTTCCATCCTTGGTGATCTCAGGGGACCACCTCAAATGCTCCAAATTCCATTTCGGGTACTTTAAATTATGGGTGGTTTGAGCCCCGTTTATGCAAAATTGGGTTTTATAATAGTGATTTTTTTTATTTAAAATGTTTAATTAAAAAGTAGGAAAAATTGGATTTACGTGTAAAATTATTTTATTGAAAAAATATGTGATTAAAAATGAATTTATAAAAAAAATGGGCTCAAATTGAGGCTATATCAATGCACTATGATTTGGCAATGTTTTTCAAAACTTTAAATTATTTTATAACTCTTTATTTTGTAATTCTATAAACAATAATACTATACGTACAAAAAAAAAAAAAGTTTGATAAGAGTTTTTATAGAAGAACACTCGACAATTTTTCATTGATTTTCGACACAACGGCAAAAATGCACCATATAGGCAACACCCGTATGATTTATGTGAAGAGATGTTGATGGATGCGATTGTTGGGGAATTATTATTATTATTTTGTTAATGTGGGTTACTGGTCATATCATTGAATTTGACAAATAACACAATCATTAACTTAATAGATCTACAGTTGGATTTACTTATGGGGTGTTTAATGCACATTTTTTAGAAAAGAATGCATTTTATGATGTGATGATAAAAAATATGTGATTAAAAAAAAAGTCTTAGATTTGCGTATAATATTATTTTATTAAAGAATGTGTGGTTGAAAATGAGTTTTGAAAAGAATATAGATCAAACATGGCCTTAAGTCAAGGGTTAGGGTTATTTGACAAATTAATTGATGGAAGGAATAATTTCTTTTATAAAAGTTAGAATAAATTTATGAATTTATAATTTTTCTTAACGCGTCCTTTAAGTATAAAACATATTTTTAACTTAAAAGTCTAAAACATGCACAAATTGTTCAATAGTCTTTTGTAGTACATGTACTCTTTGTAATTGAAAGATAACATAATTATGAAGCTTCCTTGCAAATATTGTCATATATCATGCCAGAGCTAATAATTTCTTAACAAATGCCAGAGCTAAATTTTGTTATTTCTTTTGCCCAAACAACAAACTTAGGGCATTATTTTGTTATTTCTTTTTTTTTTTTAAAGATGAAAATTACTTATTTTTTAGATATACCTGTGGGATCCACAAGAGACAAAAAGTTACCAATCCATTTGTACCTATTGGAACATAATTTGGATTTAGATTCATCGGGATGTGAAAATGATTTTGAGGATGTCAATTTACACTACTATTGGAGATGCTTTTAGTGTGATAGGATGTATTGGTGAAAATAAAACAGAATAATATTATTCATAGTCAACGATTACAGTAATTATTCTATGTGACATCTTATTACTTGGTGAATTAATTTCTTGTAATTCTATGGTCACAAATAACAAGCTAATGTTTCAAATAACAATTTGACACATATGATTATTATTATAGTCGTTTGACTGTGAATATCATTACTCAAAAAATTTGAAAAAAAACATTAGATAATTCGCATATTTATGGAGATTTTTGTGGGTCCAGTATAGCCATATTGTTAGTGGAGGGACTATTATGACAAGAACTCCTTTACCATAACCAAATTTTAAGTAGAAGTTGGAGCACTTTACAAAAGTGATTAATTATGTAAAAGTTCTACCTTGAATGTGAGGTCCGCCATAAGCACTTATCCTTCAATGGTGGGAAATTTTTCTCCAGCAATTATAAATTTGCACGTTTCTTCTACAGTGTAATAAATCATATTCTACTTTTTTGGATAAATTTGAAGTTGATAATTGGCTTTTAAAAAAAAAAAAAAAATGTTCAATTCATTGTTAAATTCGATGGGTTGTGCTTAGATAATTCACAAAATGACTACTTAAAACAACTTTTAATTGAACATCATTTTAATATATTACTTCGATGATCTAGTAATTGAGCATAATGCCATGTACGTGATTTACCCTTAAGATAAAGACAATTGTACTCACATAAGACAATGCTTATAATATAGGAAAGAGTTTTAAGTCTTCAATGAAATATAAGGACACATATTTTCACTTCAGATGACGCGTTGCTTTGTTTGAGGTAGAATTTGTTGGAAAAGCATGAACAAGACTTTCAAGTCAACTATGAATTGGATAATAATAATAATAATAATAACCAATTTATAAAAGAATTTACAAGGAAAGAAATTTTAAGTTTGTCGAAATCTTTTATCCACTTGCCACTTTTTTTTTTATTCTTTCCTTCTCGATTCTATCAATTGTATGTGATAGATTTTACGTTTATTGTCAACTTATCAAAATTTTTCTGTTGGTGTTTCATTCAAATTTGAACCGACAATTATCTTTTGATTCAAATAAAGTTTGTGATGAACTAGACTTAACTATTAGTTGACAAGATACACAATCTATGGCGTATATAAACTATGAGAAAAACAAAAATGGAATGAGACAAGAAGCATCAAGAAAACTATATGTGGATTTGTATTGCTTCGTGGACATTGTGGGGGAAGAGGGGAAAAAGGAAAAAACATAATCTAGTGGGCAAACTTGAAAAAGATTCGTCTCAATCAAGATTCAAGTCAATATTTATTTATTTTTATTTTTTTCAAATTAAGGGAAAGAGTGATGTATAACAAAATAGCAAAGAAAAGTTGTTAATTAAGAACAAACAAATGATGTATTGAAGAAGCAGAAGAAAACGTTCTCTGCTATTCTTTTCATATATATTCTGGGAAGGATTACAAATGTATATATATACAAAAATTACAACAACTTTGTACAAGTGGCAAAGAAAACAAAATTTTGTTATACAATTGGCACTATAACTAAAAATGGAATCTATTCTAACTTCTTGTGGCTACATCCTTCCAGCCTTTTCCTTGCTCAACCTTTGCTCATAATCACATTCTTAATCTTCAACAACCCCCTCAAGATGGAGAGTAGATGTTTTTTACTCCCATCTTGGACAAATGTGAATGAAAGACCTCAGAACATAGAGATTTAATAAAGATGTCAGCAATTTGTGAACCAGTCCTCACATATTTTGTAGTGATGCTTCCTTCTTGTATCTTATCACGAATTATATGGCAACCTAACTCGATATGTTTGGTCCTTTCATGGAATACAGGATTAGCCGCAATGTGTAAGGCTGCTTGGTTGTACAAAACAATTTAGCTGCTGTAAGTGTACAACTTGCAAATCATCAAGGATGTATCTCAGCCATGTTAGCTCACAACAAACAGTTTCTATTGCCCTATGTTTTGCCTCTGCTGATGATCTAGAGACAATACTTTATTTCTTGGATCTCCAAGATATCAGTGAGGAACCTAAGAAAACACAATACCCTGTTATTGATCTCATAGAATCTGGATATGCCCCCCAATCCGAATCAGTGTAGGCTCTAAGTTGTAAGTCTGAGGATGAGGGAAAGAACAGCCCTAGGCCTGGTGTCCTTTCGATGTACCTAAGCACCTTGTGTGCAGCCTTTAGGTGAGAGGTCCTAGGATTTTTCCTATATTGACTCAACTAGTGTACCGAATATGATAAATCAGGCCTAGTATTGGTTAGGTAAAGCAACTTGCCCACTAATCCTCTCTACAAGACTAGATTATGGAGCACTTATCCTTCATCTTTAGACAACTTAGCATTCTAATCAAGTGTAATTCTTGCTAGAGTTACTCCATTTGTTCCTGAATTTGACAGGACATCCAATGCATATTTTCTTTGATATATTTGAATTCCCTAAGTTGATCTGGCCACCTCTATTCCAAGGAAATATTTCAAGTTTCCCAAATCCTTGATCCTGAATTTATCATCAAGCAAAACCTTGAGAAAATTGATCACTTCTACATTGTTTCTTGCCATTATTATGTCATCAACATAGATAAGAATGACGGTAGATGAGTCACTCGTTTCCTTTGTAAATTGACTATAACTGCTTTAGATTGATGGAAGCCTTGTTCAATAATGAAAATTGATAGTTTGAAGTACCACCGTAGAGATGTTTGTTTCAAACCATAAAAACTCTTGTTGAGCTTGCACAATTTTGAACTCATATCAACATAATAGCCAGGAGGAATATGCATATAAACTTCTTCCTCCAAATCTCAATGCAAAATGCATTGTTAACGTTAAACTGGTGCAAAAAACCACCCTCTTTCTACTGCAATCGCAGTCAATGTTATCACAGTCACAAGTTTTGTTACAGGTGAATAAGTTTCATGATAATCAACTGCATCTAATTGAGTATAACCTTTTGTCACCAACCTTGCCTTATATCTTTCACTGGTTTCGTGAGCATTGAACTTCACCTTATAAACTCATATGCACACTATAAGAACCTTTCCGGGTGGCAAGTCAGTCACAATCCAAGTTTTGTTTAACTCAAGAGCATCTATCTCATCATTCATGGCTTTGCACCATTCAGGAAATCTGGCAGCCTCTTGATAGGTTGCTAGTTCAGGGTGAGTATGGATGAAGCAAAAACTCTATGTTGGTTAGACAATTTGTGATATGAAAGTGTTGCAGATGAGGGAAAGGGGTTACGTGAAGTTATAGTAACTTTCTTCTTGTTGGAGTCTTGAGAACAGGTGAGTGAAGATGCTTGTTGGCAAATGAAGTCCTGTAAGTAGGTAGGTGCTCTTTTGCTTCTTTCAGACCTTCAAGGGATATGTTAATCATTTGGGAGTTCAGGTGGTGGTTCTGATCCAGTATGAGATTGGTCATTTTCTGTATGTTCCTCATTTTGGCTATGCTTTTGAGCTGGTTCTATTTACAGCTAAGGATTGAAGATCACATGATAATTTAACTTGATGTTGCTTGGTTCAGGATACACTAACTGAGTAGGAGTAGGTAATTTGAAAGTTGAAGTGTCATCATGAATTTCAAAGTTCTTGTAGTGAAAGATGTTCTCATAAAACACTACATTTCTTAATATAAAAGTTCTGTTGGTTTCCAAGTCAAGGAGTTTATATCCCGTGGTTCCAAAAGGGTATCCCAAGAAAATACACATTCTCCCCCTGGAGTCAAATTTATGTCTATTTTGTGCAAGTGTGGTAGCAAAGACCAACCACCCCAAAACCTTAAGATTGAAATAGATAAGCTTGGCCTTGAATAGGACTTCAAAGGGTGATCTGTTATTTAGAACAAGAGTAGGAATCCTATTAACTAAGAAGACAAGAGTTGGGACAAAGTCATTCCAATATAGCATAGGCAATCCACTTTGAAATTTTAGTGCTCTAGCTACATTCAAAATATGTTAGTTCTTTTTTTCAACTACAGCATTTTGCTGAAGGGTTTCAACACATGAGGTTTGATGTATAATTCCATTTTTAGAGTAAAATTGTTTCAAGTTAAATTTTTCTCCATTATCGGTTCTTATAATTTTGATTTTGGAACCAAATTGTGTCTCAATCATGGTATAGAAATTTTGCAAAGCAATTGAAGCATCAGATTTTAGTTTTAACAAATAAACCCAAGTGCATCTACTTGATCATCAACAATAGTGAGAAAATACTTAGATCCATCATAGGCAATGTTAGTACAGGGTCCCATAGGTCACAATGAACAAGATCAATACACTTTTTTGACTTGTGATGGCTAACATTGAAGGACTGCCTAGGTAGCTTAGCTAAATGGCAAATGGAACAAGGTTGTTTGGTATGTTTAGAACTAGGACTCTGATGCAGATTAGTCAATTGTAGACTTGGATATGAGGAATGGCCTCATCTGAAATGCCATAAGTCATAGTTATTTTGGTTGATAGCAGTTGAGACTGTGGCTCGATTAGTGAATAGTGGCAAGTCTTGAATCAAGCTAGTAGGTGGGAACTTATTTTGCACTAAGTGGTACAAGCTTTGCCTCACATCACTTAGACTAATTGACCTCCAAGTTGAAAGGTCATGCACATAATAAAACAGAGGAAAATATAAGGCAATAGCTAGATGTTTAGGCTAGTTTCCGAGCAGATATGAGATTGAATGAAAAGGATGGAACACGTAAGACATCATGAAGAAACAAATGATCTGTGACTCTAACATTTCCTATATGAGTTGTAACTATTATATCCCATTAGGTAGGCTAGTGGACTGATTGATTTCAGACTAATGTTTGTGGAAAGCGAAGTTGAGCAAACCATGTGATCTGTGGCTCTGGTATCTATGATCCAAGGTACAGATGAATTGATAGTAATTTTACCATTGTGTGCAGATAAGCACATATAAGTACCCGGAATTTTAGGTGCGTCTATATGTTTGGTAGAAGAAGAACTTAGAGCATGGCTGGTTGGTGGTTTAAGTAGAGCCATTAGTTGAGTATATTGCTCCTGAGTTAAAACAACTTGGTTTCTGTCACTAGCTTGTTCCTGTGAAGGCTCTATAGAGTCAACATTTTGAACAATAAGAACAGCCTTTGTCTGCACTCTTCCATGTAGTTTTGTGACCTAGAGGGTACCCATGGATCTCGAAACAATTGCTAACAGTGTGGACTAGCACTTGACAATGTGTACCCATTGGTTTGTCCTTGTTAGCCTTAAAACACCTATCAAGTGAGTGACCAGGGATCTTACAAAATGTGCAGTAATATCTCTTATGAGCCACCAGGTTCTTTCTCTCAATTTTCCTTAGATTGCCTTTTCTTGCCATAAGTGCCCTTCCATCAGAGACTGGTGCATCAGTAGAAATTTCTCTCATTTTCTCCTCTTGCTGCATTATGGAATATACTTCATTCAATTCGGGAAATGGCTTTATCAGCAGAATTTGAGCCTTGAGGCTCTTGTAGGAATTATTCAGTCCCATAAGGAATTTCATCACCCAATCCCTCTCTTGATTGCTAATTATTGTCTGTAGCCCTCCACGCGTGCAATTGGGAATTGATTTATAGTTCATCAGCTTATCCAGTAGTGTCTTCAGCTTTGAGAAATAGGTACTTACTATATCCTGTCCCTACATCAATGTTGTTATGGCCTGCTTAACTTCATAAATTCTGGGTGCATTTTGTTGAGCTCCCATCAATGAAGCCAAGTTTGTTTTTGATTCGAAGAGCTCTTCTCATAGATCTTGCCCAAGAATGATAGTTACTGGAATCAAGCATTTGTATTACCAGCAAAGCCCCAAAATTTTCGTTTGCACTAATGAAGAAAGGGCTATTAGGAAGAGATGGATCGTGAGAACTTGGATTTGGATGTGTTTTGGAGTAGGATTTGGTTTTGATTTGTATCAGTGACAATTGTGTCATCATTATCAGCCATCTGTCTCTGATACCATATAAAAAAATAGCAAAGAAAAGTTGTTAATTAAGAACAAACAAATGCCGAATTGAAGAAGCAGAAGAAAACGTTCTCTGCTATTCTTTTCATATATAATCTTGGAAGGATTACAAATGTACATATATACAAAAATTACAACAACGTTGTACAAGTGGCAAAGAAAACAAAATTATGTTATACAATTGGCAATATAGCTAAAAATGGAATCTATTCTAACTTCTTGTGGCAAGTGGCAGTTTCATTCTAGCATGTTCTACATCCTTCCAGCCTTTTCCTTGCTCA
>CAIGRL010194846.1:0-22997 GCA_903798325.1 Fraxinus xanthoxyloides | reverse complement strand
AAAGCAAAGCTTGCTCGCTTTGCACCACAATTTAGTGGATGCAGTCAACATGATTCTCAGGTTTAGTGCTTCGCATGAAGTTCATGACTTCAAGCTGATGTTAATTGGTGAAGTTAAGAATTATTATTATCTTTTCTGTACAGGAGCTCCTTGCATTTTTGTTAGATGGACTTCACGAAGATTTAAATCGTGTTAAACACAGACCATATATTAAATCTAGAGATGCAGATGGTCGACCTGATGAAGAAGTTGCGGATGAGTATTGGGCAAATCACATTGCTCTTAATGATTCCATAATTGTGGATGTGTGCCAAGTAAGTATCACATTGATGATTGTATAGAACTAAGATTGTGAAATAATTCTACATATTTTTTAGTTAGTTATGCCGTTGAAAGAAGTCATAGCTATTTGATGCTCTATTAACATGGTCTTGTTTTTTGTTTGGGGTCATTTTGTTAATTGGGTTCACTTACCCACTGGATTGGAAAAGTATATCATCTAAGGAATGACGTCATTCGTAGAAAGAATCAATTCAAGAAAATTTTGTGATAACTGGAAACACATTATATGGTAATCAAGGGATTTCTGAAATATAAACTAGCAGTTCCATTTGTGGAGGTCCCTTTCATTCACCAACGAATTGTTGCTCAATACCCAATAGAAATGTTTGTTTCCTTACTGGTTAACTTCATTTACAGGGGGAGCTAAAGTATTGTTCAATGATTTTTCGTGTATGTAGTAACTTTTAGTCATTGGATGTTATTTTCTATTACATGGTGAGAGGTTGTTGGATGCCTTTGGACTGCATAGCTGGATGATAATCTGCCAATGTCTAGTACATGTACATGCATATAATGCTGCTGTATCGCAACAAATAAGATAAATATACAGTTGTATTGCTCATTTGGAAAGCCAGTGGCACTTAGACATATACTTTAATGTATTATTTTAATTCAATTTGAATTATCGTTTTGTTTAAAAATGCTGGGGAAAGAGGATGGAATTAGATGTTCTTTTGCTGAATACTTAGAGCCTGTTTGAGCTCCATTTTTTTTGCCCAAAATGCATTTTGGAATAGTATTTTGATGAGGATGTGTAATTAAAAATTAAGAAAAAGTTTTGGGCTTGCTTGTAATATTATTTTATTGAAGAATTTTGTTGAAAATAAGAGAAAGAAAATGTATTTTGGAAATATGAGGGCCAAACAAGGGCTTAATAATTTTCCTTCACAATTTTTGAAGTATGGCCTCTTGAAATGACTTGTTTCATTTCTTTACACTCTGTTGATAATTTCATCTTACTGCATAGGTTGTTCATTAGTTAAATGGTAGAATACTACATTTGACTTGTTTATAAAAGAGTAGGAAGAGCTGTGATTTTACTGGACCTGGAAAACAAAAATCTGACAATTATGCTTGGCAGAATCTTCCATAGAACACTTGGTAAAATCAACCATATATCATAGTCAAGGAAAATCAGATCCTTTGAAACACGTCTTCGCAGGCATTTGAAAAAGAGAACTCGTAACAAGACTAGAGCAAGTCTGTATCCACTCAAGGAGAACTAAATTTTTACCTTCTCAGTGTTTTGGAATTTACGAGCAAATCACATTTTTGCAGGGGCAATACAAGTCAACTCTGGTCTGTCCTGTATGTAATAAAGTCTCAGCTACATTTGATCCATTCATGTATCTTTCCCTGCCACTTCAATCTACCATCACTCGTAGTATGACAGTAACTGTTTATACTTGTGATGGAAGTGCCCTCCCGGCTGCTTGCACTGTATATGTTCCAAAGCAGGGTCGTTGCAGGGATTTGATCCAAGCACTGAGCAATGATTGTTCCTTGCAACTCAATGAGAAGCTTCTGCTTGTTGAGGTCTGCAGAGTAAATCGAGTTATTCTAGGAAAAACTTAAGCACAATATTTCTGACTAATAATTACTTTGTGATGCTCGTAGATAAGAGGCCACTTGATTTACCGGTTTTTGGAGGATCCATTGACATCACTGTCGTCCATAAAAGATGATGACCACCTCGCTGCCTACAAGATACCAAAAGACCCGAAGAAAACAAAGTTTCTTCAATTGATACACCGCCGTGGAGAGCAGTAAACAGAATTAGTCCTTGCATGTAATCCTAGGTGCTTCACTGGCTATTTTAGGATAACCCGTTTTCTCTATCTGTGTGTTTTAGGGGCGCTGGTAATTCTCAAAGCACTATGGGGTGGAAGCCTTACGGAACTCCTCTCGTTTCTCCCATCTCATGTGATGGTATTATAACTAGAGGTGATATCCAGCTGATAGTTAACAAAATGCTCTTGCCCATCTTAAGAACAAATAACACAGAATATCCAGGTATAAATTGTTCTAATGCACCAGTGGCAACATCAAATCAATCTCATGCCACTAGATCTACTGAATTTTGTGCCAATTCAGATGGTGCTGATGCAAGACAATCCTACGATGGCAGTTTAAAACCAGTGACCTTCCAGAAACTTCCATTGCAGTTGATCGATGAAAATAATGCTTGCATAGATTTAACTGTGGGTGAAGATAAGGTGGTTAAGTTGTCATCATCATCTGTGTCGATCCTCATATTTGCTGATTGGTCAAAAAAGCTTTTGGGAACTTACGATACCAGCCACTTAGAAACCTTGCCAGAAGTTTGTAAATATGGGCATGTTAGCAAGAAAGCTCGAACTGAACCTCTCTCTCTGTACACTTGTTTGGAGGCTTTTCTACATGAAGAGCCATTGGTCCCTGAAGACATGTGGTAAGATTTTTCTTTACTATTTTGCCTTGATTCCTGATTTTTTACCTGTATCTCGTCTTAACATCTAATTTGCCTGTCTTTGCGAGAAGGTATTGTCCTCAATGCAAGGAGAGGCGCCAAGCAAGCAAGAAGCTGGATCTTTGGAGGCTTCCTGAAGTGCTGGTTATTCATCTGAAAAGGTTCTATTACAGCAGATCGATAAAGCATAAGCTTGACACATATGTAAATTTTCCTATTCATGACTTCGATTTGACAAACTACATAGCCAACAAGAATGCCCCGCATCAGATCTATGAACTCTACGCCTTAACAAATCATTACGGTAGCATGGGAAGTGGGCACTATACTGCACATATTAAGGTGTGCATATTCTTTTCATAACGTTTTAATATTCCTGATATCACGCCGAAAACAGATTCCTAATGTTTTTCATCAAATCTGTCCAACGCAGCTTCTTGATGAAAATAGGTGGTATAACTTTGACGACAGCCACATATCACTAATCACTGAAGAAGACGTAAAGTCAGCAGCCGCTTACGTGCTATTCTACAGGAGGGTCCATTCAGATAAATCTTCTGTAAGTTGCGGTGCATACTCCACCGTGGAATGCCAGAACTTCCGTAACTGAAAAATCAAGGTGGGCATCATTTGTTTATAGTGAAACTGTTATATTTCTAGTACAAAATATTCAGATCTTCATAATCCATAGTTCCGAGGTTACAGAGGTGTATCACAGGATAGAACAGGTTTCTCGGATAAGATTTTGCATATGGCGACAAGGTATTCTTGTTGAATACAGAGAATTTGATGAATTATCGTACTTCGACTAGTTCGGTTTTAGCTTTTTCGTTTCTATACGTTGGATATAATTATTAGACGAGATTAGATAGAACAATAGATCAACTTTCAGCTTTTCTCATTAATTCTTCATACTGTAGTCTAATTTACCACGATAAAATCTCGTGTCTATGGGGTCCGTCTGAAAGGATTTCTGCTACTTGTAATTTTTTTTTTTGAGAAAGCTGTTTTATCATTTATGTCAACTTTTTTTTTAAAAGTTCTTCTAAGTAGATAAAATACCGAACGTGTTGAAAAACAATTTATAAGTCTAAAAGCAATTTTTTATTTTTCAAATGTCATGTCAAATGGATTTTATATACCAAAAGCAATGCTACTCTCAGCTGACGATTACAATAGTTTCTCCTCTAGTTGGCATTCTATTTCTGATTGTTTCATTATTAATATGGAAATCCATGTGATTTTTTTTTTAATTATTAAAATCATAACACATGAAATATCACGTAAGACGACTACTGCAGTCGTTCATCGGGAATAACACTATTCAATATACCAAACAAATTAAAATACAAAAATACAATTGGCAGATATTTATGGTCTAAAAGTCAAATTCCGAAGACTGGGTCTTGTATGGCAATTATTTTTTAATTTGTACACATTTTGATATCATATTTCACTCTTGTATTAATTTATTAGTAATTTAGTATGAAACATATTTGGTTGTAAAATAAATGTATGCTCGACCTAATTAAGCTTTCATCATGTAATATTTCTATGTTGAGTTGTAATCGAAGTAGATCGTAACATAATGGACGATGCATAGATTATAAACACACAATTATTAATTTTTTCAATTCAGATGACAATCGAAATTTTAGTCAATTCAAACAGCAAATGAAAATTTTGTATATAGGTATAATCAATAGTAATAGAGAGAAGAAAACACTGAGAGGGGCATATTCCATATGGCAAAAATATGAAAATAAATGAGGGAAAAAAAACATCCAATGCTATATTGCAAAAGAAAAAAAAATGGAAACTAATTTACAAAACTTCAAGGACGGAATAACAATTTTACCAATAAATGAAGCTTTTTTTGCAAATCAAACGAAAATTAATAAAATGGAGAAATTGAAGAAACAATGAAGCGCCGAGAGAGAGAGAGAGTACACGACGACGGAGTAGAAGGAAACAGAGTCATTGGAGAGAGAAACCCTTGGCAAAATTTGTCTTCTCTCTTATATCCTGTAATAACCAGAAACACTATTCAAACCACCTTTACATACACGTCTCCTGTTCGTATACTTTAAATTACTATATAATAAACCATTTGTGCCATTTACACGATCTTTCACTGTTAATCGAATAATCAATCATACCCTTTTTTGCCCTGGCCCCTGATACGTCG
The DNA here is from genome assembly GCA_903798325.1 of Fraxinus xanthoxyloides. Classification (NCBI taxonomy): domain Eukaryota; kingdom Viridiplantae; phylum Streptophyta; class Magnoliopsida; order Lamiales; family Oleaceae; genus Fraxinus; species Fraxinus xanthoxyloides. The sequence goes on along the minus strand of CAIGRL010194846.1, from coordinate 18,018 downwards.
GATTCCCAATTGCCCGTTAATTTCGTCCAGATCTGCTGCAAATCGAACCCCTTGATTCAAAATGGATGACCTGGATGTGCTGGCACGGGATTTTGGGTTCCGACCCCAAGGAAAATCGAATCCAATGAGATCCGACCAGGCGGATCGCCGCCCCGCCCGATCTGTTGACGATCAGAATCGTGATGGGTTGTTGTTCAACGATGTATTCGGTGGGCCTCCTAAGTATACTTCGAGTTCGAGTTCTAATAGTAATAACAAGCCGTCGTCCATGAGTGATTTTGACTATGAATCGATTTTTAAGTCGGAATCGAAAGTTTCGAACAGTAATACAGGCGGTAATAAGACGTCGTCCTTGCCGGTGTACGATAAGCCTGTTTATGATGATGATATATTCGATGGTTTGCCGGGGTTGAAGAACAAATTGGGTCCTTCCTCGGTCAGATTCGAGGATGATGCGTTTGCGTCAATTGCATCGCCGTCCACAAAGAGCAAGCATCAAAATAATTTTGATGATTTGCTGGGGAACTTGGGTGGAAATGACAAGTTTGGGGAGAAGAACAGCAGTAAGAGCAGTGGTGCTAAAAGCAGCTCTACTTCAGGGTTCGATGATTTGTTAGCTGGGTTTGGGAGTGGCATTCCTGCCAGGAGCAACAGGTACTTTGTTATTTGGTTTGATTACTATGTTGAATTTCTAGTTTAGAGCTGTAATAACTGATTTTCTTTAGCTGCTCAGTTCTATACGTTTACTCTTGCTTTAAAGTAATTTTATAGTTTGCATTTAATTGAAAATTATTTTACTCTGGACATGCTCATCATGACATAAGTTGCAGTTAGATGTCAAGAAGTTTTCCAAGAAGATATGGTGACGTGTGATTGGAAGAAGATGAGCAGAAGAAAGTAATGCATGTAATGACAGTGAAAATGTCTATAGGCAAAATTTTCACATTTTACTGTCATTTGTCCTATGAGCTTAGAGACCCAATTACGTGTTGCCTGTGAATGATAACAAACACACTGATCTTGCCATTGTTATGAGCATTTTAACATATGGTGGTTTGAACCTTGCTATTTTTTGAAGTACTGAACCAATATCCAGATATAATCTAACAATTTTATGGTATTTTTGCAGATGGTGTGTGTCTTGCTTATTACAAGTTTTCAGATATCCTATTGATTCTTGCTTTCTATTTTTGATTAATTGAAAATTCAAGCATACCGATCAAGACTCACCCACTTGTCTATTTAAATTTCCATCATGAAGGTTCCAAATTCCACAGAAGTTGAATATTAACACAAGGGCTTTGCTACCTGTACACTCAGCCCTCAGGTGTACACTCTGGGCGACCAATGATAGAATGCCACTTGTGCATTATGTCACCTAGGGTGTACACCTGAATATACAAGTAGAATAATCCTTAACACAATTACAAGATCTTTTGAAGTTCTCAAACATTTGAAAGAGCTTGGTTGATAATGAAAGAGTGAGCCATCTTATCTAAAAGCTTCAGCCATTGAAAAGATGACATATTGATTTATTTGAATTGTGTTTTCAAGATGCGTCCACGTGAACAACTTTTGTTCTTACAAATGAGTGGTTGCGAGAATCTTTTGCATGATTTTTGATCCATGAACCATCTCATCTATATTTTAAGCTAGTAGAAAGGGCCCACATTGACTTATTCAAGTCTTCTCAATATGATGCGGTATGTGAGTCTTTAGTAGTCTCTTTTGCAAATCTTGTTTCCATGAATTAAGTTCTTCATTTAAGAGGATGTGTTAATGAGTGTAAGCAAAATACTATGGAAAATGTTTCACCATCATTTTAGTGCTAATATGAAGAAAACAACTCTCGTGGTAGCAAAAATATGAAGCCTATAATTAGATTTAGAGCTAAAGGAACTGTTTAATTTTTCGATTAGTTTTTCCTCAAATTCAAAACCTCTAAATCACACTGTGTCGTGTATCAAAGCTATTGTCTAGTGTTCCATGTGGAGATTGTCACAATTTAAGTACCTAGCATGCAAGCTCTGTTAGGTTCTTTGGAATGCCTCTAATATCAGGTTCCTGCATATGAACAGATGTAAAATCATAAGATCAAGTAAAATTTTAATAACTACAGTTTTTATCAGGACTGGGGAAGAGGAATTTCTAAGAATTTGAAAATCCGATTGAATATGAAGAAATTGCCTACAGATATCAGTAAGGAAAGAACATATATTCTCATTTTAGAATGTCTAATAAATAGTTCTAGTTTACTGTAATCAATGCACACTTAGATCAGAAATCACAAATGGAAAGAATAGCTTTTTTTTAAAAAAAAATTGTTTTTTCGGAGTGAAGTAGATTCACTCGATATACTGTCATGCAATCGTTTAATATATTGATTGTTTACATTGGATGCGCCTTCTTGATGGTTTTGAAGAAAAATATTTTACTCGTGTTGAAAAATATAAGAGATCATTGAGTTATTTGAAATGGAAGAACATCATATAGAATGTCATTTTGCATGGGTCATTTATTCAAGATAATCAACTCTTAATTTTGGAAAGGGATATTGCTAAACTGGTGATTATTCTGCCATAAATTTTTCTATGTGAATAATCTAGACATATAAGAATCCATTGTCATGAAATATTCCATCAGACACGTGCACTAACACACATGGACTGGATTGACTGTGACATCTATCCCACGTCAACTCTATATCAAAAACCCAATTCAATCATTCATTTCACATCATTTACTCATCAATTCGGAGTCAGCTGCTTGCCAATAGAATTGAAACTAAGTTGGTAAACACCAACACCACTTCTCCACTCTGATGACTACCACCTTCTGTACCAACCATATGAACCTAGCATATGGTTTTCAGTTTGAAATTCCTCATTCAACGAATATTTAAAGAAATTATTAAGTAACCTTTATCAAGAATTATTTTGTTTTATCTTCATGGATCATAAAAGGGCTCAGTTGACAGAGAAAAGGTGTTTGAGATTTTGAAGGACAATAAATATCTAGGAGAGGGATTAGTTATAGATTTTTATACCATGTGCCAATGGAGTTTCATTGGTTACCTAATGTTGATTTTGAGCTCTAGATAAGCCACCATACGGGGACATGAATTATTGAGAATTTGAAAGTGATGGGGTTGCTGGTGGTGGTTGTGGCCTTCGTGAGTGCAGGAGAGAGATGGATTGATGTGTTCAAGGAGTAAGTAAAGGAATTTTACCTTAGGGGCATAATTGCTCTTTACCAAAAATTGCTCTGGCAGATTACTTTCTGGTCTGCTATATCACCAGCCTAGTTTGAAGCAAAAGGTGATATGTTGATAATTAGAAGATCTATGTAGTAGTAATCATTTTGGTTCCACTTCTAGGTTCCATTTAGTTTGCTATATTAGTTGATTTAATCATATGATATTTATTTGATCACTTTTATATTTTGATGAGATGTTAGTACAACAAAAGCTAATAGTTGTCAGATTACAGATGACAAATTTAAATGGCTATTGATTCTCTTTATGTAATGATTATGCACCCACTCAAAAAGTGCCAAACAAGGACTTAGCCTCTACACTCCAATAATTAGTAACTAAGTACAACTTCATGAGAAAGTGATTTCAATTGACACTTCTAATAATGATTTTATCACTGTTAGTCTGTTGATTCATTTTCTTATTTATGTATTATGATCTTTTACGTAATACACGTAAAGATAGTATCCTATTTTGGGATGTCAAAGTGCTGACTAGATTTCAAAGTATTATAAACTGTATATATTGCTAGTGATTGCAATTTTGCTTATGAAAGCATATAAATTAGAAGAATCAGTCAGCATTTCATAACTCTTCGGTTCCACTGCTTGTGCACTATTCTACCCAGTCATAATCAATCCCATAATAGCAATTTAGATCAGTTTAGAGTCATAAACTCAGATCCTGTGGTTCATCTTTAAAATTTAAATACTATTTTTTTTCTGGCTTGCAATTGTATATACTTATGCTATACTTTTCAGCTCGACGTCGCATCATCATTTCAATCATCGGTTACTACTGACATGTTTGTGTTAACTCTTTATTTATATCCTTCCTCTCAAAAATTAAAATGGCTTCTAAAATGTATTTGCAGTTTGTACAAAACCTTGAGACTGACGTTTTTAGGAAGAATGACGGTTCAAGATGATTGAATTAAATGCTTTTTTGATGCATAATATTTGTGATGTTCTGCCATTTTTGTCCTATCTTGGTTGCAATTTATGTAAACTGTGTGTTTGAAAGTTTTGTGTTTGTTTTCTTCCCCCCTTAATCTGGGTTTTCAAAGAAAAGGGATAATTAGCTGAGCATCCATTTTTTTTTTCGCAGACCAATATCAGAGTCAAGTCGAGGCTCCATACAAACCGACAACACAACTTCAAATGTGATGGAAGACCCTTTTGTAGTTATGGAATCAACATCAACCCCCGGATCATCGTCAGGGGTATCTACCGATCCACTGGAGGAGATTGGTAAGCTTGGTAATTCTAGAAGTACAAGGGCTGAGGCATCCTCTGTTAGTGATGGAGTATTTGATGACTTAGATCCTCTTAACGGATTTGGAAAACCTGTCCACCCATTTTCTTCTGAGAGGGATAATGGAGGTAAGAACGGGAGCCCCTCAAGATCAGGAACATCTGTATCTTCTGGTTTTAAAGAGCAGACAGGGAAATCTTCTTACAGATATTCGGGGAGCAATGTGGAGAAGAAGGTTCCTTTTGACAATTTTCAGGAACCTCCCTTGTTTGATGTGCCAGATGTTTCATCATATTCACATAAATCCTTTGATCAGTCTTCCCCTCCTCCGAACTACGAAACAACCTCCCAGGTTGATGCGCCTCAGTCAGTAGAAGAGCAGGGACTGCAATCAGATGATGTATGGCTTACCATATCAGAGATTCCTCTTTTTACTCAACCCACGAGTGCTCCACCCCCTTCACGACCACCTCCACCAATTCCTCGTCAAACTTCAAAGTCTGAAACTGGTACCTTCTCTTCAAATTTGAGAAAGAAGGATGATGATTTTTCTTCTCCCAGGAGTTATAATCAATACTCTCAAAGTCCTAACCTTGCTCAACCTGCAGCCAAGAGCCCTCCAGTTTCACAGTTGGAGGAACTTGATGATTTTTCCATGGGTAGGTACCATTTCAGCGTTGATGAAAGTGCCAATTTTCATGCTAGTGAAGAGAATGATGTGACCTCTGCAGCTGCTGCATCTGCAGCTGCTATGAAGGAGGCTATGGATAAAGCTGAGGCTAAATTTAGACATGCTAAGGAAGTACGTGAAAGAGAATATGCAAAGGCTGCTAGAGGTAAGGAATCTTTGCATCTGGAAAAAGATGACCAGCAAGATGCTCTGGAGAGAGAATTTAGGGAAAACCAGGAGAAATTAGAGCGTGAAAGGAAACAGGTGGAAGAGGAAGAGAGAGAACAAAGGAGACTTGAGAGGGAGAGGGAGAGAGCAAAGCAGATTGAAAGAGAAAGGGCTAGACATGCTGTAGAAAGGGCTACCAGGGAAGCACGTGAAAGAGCAGCTGCTGAAGCTCTCTCAAAAGCTGAAAGGGCCGCCGTTGAGAAGGCAAATGCTGAAGCCAGAGGACGTGCTGAAAGAGCAGCAGTTCAGAGGGCACAAGCTGAAGCCCGTGAAAGAGCTGCTGTTGAAGCTAGAGAAAGAGCAGAAAAGGCTGCTGCAGAAGCTAGAGAAAGATCTGCTTCAGAAGCAAGGGAGAAAGAAGCACGAGAAAAAGCTGCAGTTGCAAGGGCTGAAGCTGAGGTAAGGCGTCGAGCTGAACGAGCTGCTGTTGAAAGAGCTGCAGCAGAGGCTAGGGAGAGAGCTGCTGCAGAAGCACGAGATAAGGCAGCAGCTGCTGCAAAGATGAGCCAACCAAAGAATGATAACGATCTGGAGTCCTTTTTCGGCATGGGATCTCGACCGAGCAGTGTACCTAGGGCCAGAACAGATTCGGTTGTAAGTGTTAATGCCAAAACAACGCAATATTTGTACGAGTCTTGTTTCAATTTGTAGGATTTTGTCAATAAATTTTGTGTTTATTCCTTCGTTTGATTACTATTTTCAGGATCCTCTATTCAACCAGCAATTCCAGGACAAGGCAGGATCTGAAGCTGCAAAGAGGACATCATCTTCTAGTGGGGCCTCCAATATGCGAAAAGCTTCTTCCACTACTAACATCGTAGATGATCTATCTTCTATCTTTGGAGGCATGCCACTATTTAATAATTTTTCTAACATCGAAAGGTTATTTTGAATCTATCTCTTGCTAACTTATTCGTTGCTTGCGAACTTACTCTGATTTTGTAGCTGCTGAATCATCTGGAACATTCCAGGACGTTGAAGGGGAAACTGAAGAAAGAAGAAGAGCAAGACTCGAGCGCCACCAACGCACTCAAGAGCGGGCTGTATGTGTTTGTGCTTTCTTGCATATGAAATTCTTTTCCTATCCAGTTTGAAGATCAATTAGCATTATGTAGATTCTTCATCTTCCATGGCACGTGTTTGCTTCTTATTATTGATAGCTGGGTTCCATATAATCAGGCCAAAGCACTTGCTGAAAAGAACCAGCGGGATGTTCAAGCTCAAAGGGATCAGGAAGAAAGACATGTAAGTTACGTAACAATGATATGTGTCAGTGACTTTGTCTAGTAATGCATTTTTCTGTACGTAAATGGAAATTCCCTGATACGTAGTAATGTTGTAATTGACTGCCTATTGTTCTATTCTTGTGGTCTTTCATCTGCAAACGTAGTGCTTGCTCCCCCTTCCCAGTTTCCCTCCAGTGGTTTTGGTAGATCACCTATTCTGTGGAGTGCTAATAATGTGTAATTCTACACCATATTTTTCACAACAATTTTTCCTTTCATATTTCACATATGCAGTATACAGGTATCAATTGCAGTTTTTAGCAGTCACATTTTTCATTTTGATCTTAGTAACTGATACTTGAATAACTGATCTTTTTTAGCAGTCACATTTTTCACATTATCAAAGTGGATGAATAAAAAAATTAGTGTTCCTCTTGTTGATACTACAAGTAAAAGAATCATATAATGTGACTAAGTTTTCGCTGACCATCTTCTTGTTGATACAAAAGATAAATAATTATTCAAGATGGTATTTTGTGTCTTAGATTGTAATTCTTTGCAACTGTTATTTCGCGTGGGCAAGAATTTTCTGTACATATGGCACGTATATGTTGATGACACAAGTTGAATATAAAATTGTTAAGGAATAGAATCCCACATCGAATAAAGATGGAACCCCAAATTTTAACATGATATTAGAGTCCATTAAGTTTCAACGAGCAATTTGATTCGATTAAGACTCAAAAAAATGATCATACGAATTTTAAAATTGGTCTGCTCAAACGAGTCACCATCTTGCGAGAGTATGTTAATGGATAGAATCCCACATCGAATAAAGATGGTACCCCAAATCTTAACAAATATAGATGCCAAATACGACATAGTAAAGACATGTTTGGGAAGTGTTTATAAACGGTTTAAATTATAAAGAGATAGGAATGAGTGGTTAGCTAAGCGAGTAGTACTTGTGTGTCCCTCGGAATATTTTGATAAAAAGTGCCTCGAGTGTTTATAAACATGAGTCAAACATAGGCTAAGGCTACACAAAAGCTAACTTCAATTTTGTAGTTTATATTTTACTGCAGTTTAGTTGGCTAATATTGTATAAAATCCATGCAAGTGAAGTTGTTCAACAAATTTTAGATCAAGCGAGCTTAAATCGCATTGCACACTGAATACGTTAAGTAGCTATGTCTGAATGAATTTCATATAGTTTTTCATGTGTCTAACCTTGTTCTCTGGTTGCAGAGGATTGCGGAAACATTGGATATTGAAATCAAGCGTTGGGCTGCAGGGAAAGAAGGAAATTTGCGTGCTCTACTGTCGACTATGCAATATGTGCGTTTATTGCCTTTGAAGTCTACATTGTTTTTTATGAATATATTGGTGCAATTGCAGTTTGTCTGTTTCATCAGCTACTGTACCCTTTTACTGCTTAACTGTTTTATCAGAAGTACGATTTTACCATTATTGATTTGGACATCTGGGAATCATATGTTTCTCAGTTTCTTAATCCAGAGGTTGATCTGTTCTTTTCATTTATTAATTGTTTAGCACTTTAAATGATTTTTAGCAAGGTCTCCTTATCTGTGACTCGTTTTAAGAAAATTCAGTGATTAAAGAATCTTTTTGATTGATATGGAGATTAGATGGAAGTCAAGTTCTAGAAGAACTAGAAGTCTAAAACTTATTTTGAGACACTTATTAGATGCAAGTAAAAAAATGGCTTGAACTAGAGGTAACTTAATTTATCATGAGGCTCAAGTTCAGGTGTCAGAGTACAGATTGCTTTTGGGCTTTCTTCTAGTGGACCTGGAGTTGGTCAATGTACTGCTGAAGCTGATCAAACAGTAGAGGGTATCTTGGGCATCCCGAGGCATTCTGACCTAATTAAACCTAACTACCTTAGTGTATTAGATTTTCATACTGGTGCTGCTGCCATGCATGTGTGTGACTTTTTCTTTTTCTTTTTTATTTTTTGATATTTTACAAGGATTTTTTCAAAATTCAATAGTGTATTTGAATGTTCCCCAATCTTTTTGCTACAAGGTCGAAAATAATTTCTTCAGAGCCTTGGGATTGCAATTTTTTTGGCTCCCATTTGATTTTTGCATTGCTTGATCATTGATTATGGTTTATTTGAAGCATGATGTACCTCAGACAGCATGACAATACGTCTTTCAATCTGAGTGGTAGACCTTTGATTTAAGGCGTAATTAGGCACTATTCTATTTATCTATATTTATGACTAAACCACTATAATCTCAGTGAATAATTGGAATTTCCTACCTGCCTCCATATTATTTTGAAAGTTTTACCGTGCCATTGTGTCATTGTTTAGCGTAACTCTGGAAGGTAAGAAACTTAAAGAATTTCTGAGTCATGATTGCCGTGTAATTGATTGATAGGTCAGTTCTATCTTCACATGTGATTTAGGAAGCTTCCTGCTAGCTTTTGGTGCATGCCTTTTAATATATCCTAGAGTTTTCTGCTTGCTTATATAATTCAGTGATGAATTTAGCATCTCCTTTTGTATTGTATTTACATGTGAATTGAGCGTGTTGAGGCAGTCTCAAACTATTTTAACCCAGTTTGAAACTTGCTGAAATGAATGATCAACCTTGTGTCATCACCGCCCTGCTATTTAAGGTAGAGGATCTGACAACCGGATTATAGAATAGTAGAAGAATGAAGTTGGTAGTAGATTGAAGCTCTCTCATTTTCTTGTTCCTGTAATATGTTTTTTGTCATTCAAGATGATTCTCTGTCTAGAAATATTAAATGAAAACTAGAGAGCGGTGGAGGTTGTTCAATGATCACTGCAGTGATACCCCCCTAAGAAAAAAGATCATTGGGTCCAGTTTTTACCTAGATGATATTTGAAGTGGCAGCACAGTGTCAAATGTTAATTTTTGAAGTTATGAATTTTATTTTTTTTTAACATCAAATTTGGTATTTGGGAATGATATGTTTGCATTTTAATTCTTTATTTTTTCGTAAGGTGTTAACCAGTTTCCTACTCTCTGATAATATGATTAGGTGCTTTGGCCTGAATGTGGATGGCAGCCTGTTTCGCTGACAGATTTGATTACTGGTGCCTCTGTCAAAAAAGCTTACAGGAAAGCTACCCTTTGCATCCATCCTGATAAGGTGCAACAAAAAGGTGCCACTCTCCAACAGAAGTATATTGCTGAGAAGGTGTTTGACCTGCTTAAGGTATTATATAAGCATTTGGTGTTTTTGAGTTTTTCATGAATTATTTTAACTGAACTCATATATCACTGTATTGTTTGACATACCAGTTATTGTTTTTCCTTGTTATATTGTATTGAACTCCAACATTGCGAAGTAGGAAATAGAACTTTGTTTGTATGTTTGAGACATACCGTATCTTCGAACTGTGTGATCCATTTTATGCACAGATATCGCCTCTATGCCTAAAGAGAACATTGTGTTTAAACTTTGATGTGATACGAGGAAATTTGTTAAGAGCATTTATAAAAAGCATGTTTGGGAAGCGTTTATAAACGGTTTAAATTATAAAAAGATAGAAATGAGTGGTGAATAAATAGATCGTATTTGTGGGTCCCTCAAAATGTGGATAAAAAGTGGCGTGAGGGTTTTATAAACAGTTTATGTCCCTATTTGAGTCACATTCTCATTTTCATTCTCATTCTTCTGCTCATTTTCAACCACACATTCTTCAATAAAATAATATTTTCCATCACATCAATAATTTTTCTTATTTTTTAATCACATATTCACCATCACATCACAAAAAAAAAGTGAATTCTCTCCTAAAAAATGTGTATCAAATACACACTATAAACATGAGCAAATATAGGCATAGTGAACTCACAGTGGAGATGCATAGGAGACATGCAGGCAAGCCTATAGGGGTTAGACTGGTTTACATGACACGAGCAACATGGCCTGTCTCTACTCATAATATAAGGATCATTTTATAGAATATAATATATCATAAATCTCAATTGTTTTCATTGAATGAATTGCAATAAAAAGTTTCCAATTCAGTCTTTACTTGCAAAAACTGTGGTAATGCAAGTTGCTGTAAGCAGTCTGATTTTTATTGCAACTTATTTTGGTGCTTCAGTCACTATGGGATTTCATAATTGAGTTTGACATGTCAAATAGGAAGCCTGGAACAAATTTAACTCGGAGGAGCTTTTCTAAAAGCTGTCATAAATTCTTTACCTTTGAGCTGCTTCCTGTGGAACCGGCACCATTTGCAGAACTGATGCACGTCACGGTGTAGATTTTAAGAGGCTTCTGTTCTTCCTAGATGCTCGAATGGTACATCATTTCTATATTGATGCGTATGCCAGATATATGAGAGTGAAGCAAACGCAAAACGATTATTTGGTGTAGATTAACATGTTTTAATGTCCTGTGCTATCTCATATGCGTGAGGTGGTATTTTGTTCTAGCTGATTCTTTTTTCTTTTTTTTTTTTGTTTCATTTCCCTTTTTTTTTAAAGCTTCAATCATTCGTGTTAGATAAATACCAATGTGTTCATTAAATATCAAGTGTTGTGTATTGTCCTTGAACTGATTATTATGTGAAGGTGCCACTCTTGTTTACTACAAAATGTGAAAGTTTTGATTGTGTTTTGACAGCTTTCCTTCTTTTCTTTTTTTTTGATATTGTAACTTTTCTGAATTTAGCTCCTATTTGGTACATATTAAAATTTTCATTCTCATTCTTCTACTCATTTTCAACCACACATTCTTAATGAAATAATATTTTCCATCACATCAATAATTTTTAATTCTTTTTCAACCACGTATTCTTCACCAATCTACTATTTCAGAATGCATTATTCGAAAATAATGTGGCTCAAACACACATTTAGAAATCTTCAAGGGATTTTTTTATTTATAAAGAGCATATTTAAATTTAGGGAGTCAAAATTTTTTCACTCTATTTTGGCTAGGGTTGTAAATGGACCGGATCTGCCCATATCCGATCCGATAAGAATGATTCATGGATCGAGTTTGATAATCTAATAGATATTTGATTGCTAAATTCATATTCGATTTACTATGTAACCGAAATATTTTTGAAAGAGGTGATTTTCAATCTCAATACAAAATTTATTATAAATATTGGAATTTGATATGTAACATTTTTCAAAGTCAAAAAGTATAATACAATTTTTAAAATGAAAAAAATTATGTGGTAATATATAAAATATATTATATTATTATAATAAGAGCATGTTTGTTTCCACTAATAATAAGAATTTCTACCGTTGGTTTGGAAACAAACGGGCTAAATTGAATTGGCATGTATCTATATTTGCTCGATTTAGTTATCAAATTTGAATCTTGATTGAAGTATTGGATTAAAATCCTAAATTCATCTTTCATTAGTTTTATTCGATTCAAATAAAAATTCAATCCATTGACAGCTCTAATCTTATCTCCTTATTTTACGTTTGCCAACAAACATTTATTGAATTCTCATCATATTTTATTTTGCATAATTTTTTATGTCCAATCAATCAATTTGAATAGTTTAAAAAGTAAAGTATTGAAATTTGTAATTTACTAAATGTGATCATTGTACATTAAGAATATAGAGTGAGCTTGTTTCTCTAAATTTGGAGAGTCAAAACTCATCCCCTATTAAAAAGTAGAAGTAGAGTTTTTTGGAGTTTATTTTTTACTGATGTTTGTTTTGACTCTCCAAATCGAGCAGTGCAATGTGAAGTTTAATTGTCGTGCACAAGCTGAAGTCAACAAAAATAGATATTGATTAACAAGCAGAAGACATCCAGCAAAGTTTCATAGTCGTCTCGTCCGAAACATGGGTGGCGATGTCCACAAGGTCCTTGAGAATATTGTTTATAAACCAAAAAATATGTGCAAAAGTAGTTTCTTCCTCAAGAACCACTAGCAGGTGGAGCCTCCGGGGGGGCAGTCTCCTTGCGCCCAAATCGTCCCATCTGTATTCCTGAAGTATAGCTGCCTTCAGACGAACCTTCTTGAGTCGAACCACCTTGAGCAGAAGAGCCACCAAGCACCACCTTCAACCCTTTCTTCTTTTTCACCTTCTGCGCCCAACCAACGAGGCCAACTTGCACGTGCTCATCAAATATTGACTTCTTGAAATGCGTTCCCATCTTGATTTCCCGGACCAAGAATTAGAGAGTTTCGTGTAAATTTTATCAAGTAAAACAAGTATCCAAGGAAACGAAGAAAGATTACCTGTGTAACAAGAGCATAGAGTGGTAATGTACTGTAGCTGCAGAGTACCTGAATAAATACACTGAATGACATGAAAGAGTCAGCTTACTGCTTTCAAAATAAGCAACATTTTTACTTATAAAAGTAAGAAAAAAACCATATTTTCATGCGTCTTGTAAGCAGAAAGTTACTTAAAAAGTGTAGCTTTTTTTTAAAGCTTAACCTCATGCTCAAAACAGTACTCATGACATCAACAGCAATCAAATATTCTGGAAGCTGTAAGAGAGAGAAGATAGAGTAGATTTACCCGATGATAAGTCGAGGAACTATATAACAAATTTGTCCCATAATGCATGAGTCGAAACCATATTGAACCTGTAGGTGACATAAAAATAGTTTTTAACTGATTGGGAAAGGTTCTTTCATTTACAAAGACAATTTAATGAATCCAGTTACCCATATCCAGAAGAAGAATGCTATTTCGAAAGCATTTTGGAAAAGGATGAAATGAATCAAGAAAAGAACAAAGTGGGGTCGATGGAACCAAAAATGATCGTCAGAAGGTTGCACAACCAATTCGCCCTCAATGGCCACATGTTTCTCAGCAACCTCATGAGCCAACTGGATAATCACATGCTCCAACTTTGTGCCAACAGCAAGTAGAAGCTGAAAAATAAATTATAAAAATGTTAACTACAGATACAAATTGTTGGTTTGGTGCTAATAACAGAAGATTATGAAAAGCGAGGTATCATTTTCACCGTGACTTTTGGAAAAACACGTTAAGAAAGGCGCACATTAATTAAGCAACAGTTCGGGGGAAACTTACAATAAAAGGAATGAAAGCAATCCAGAAATATGTATGCCAACCTGCACCAAAAATATAAGTCAATTTTAAACTAAAAAGTAAAAATAAAAAAATTGCATAATCTGGTACTAGGTAATCAAGTCCAATAGCGTGTTGCACAGCTGCAGCAGAAATAAAATTACGGGGAAACATTGCCAGTATTGTTGAATGGAGAGGTTGTACCGTTGATATTCAACAACAAGAAGAGGACGACGAATACCCACAAATACCAACTGCAATGAATAAAGCAGATATTAACCCATATTTTAGGTAGAAGCAGTAGCTAAAAGTATTGTTCTGCAGAGGAGAAAGACGTGTACTCAAAAAGGATTTCAAGGGTAAAATTAGAACTATTGAATCTCCTAAATTATCGCTTACCTTATCCCCACAACTGTTTTAAAGTCATCTTCCAGAGCACGTATCATGTACTTGTGGAAATTAAACTTTGGGTTTCCTCTGCAATGTGTCTGAGGTAAGGGCAAGTTCGACATCAGATGTATAAAATTCAAGTAGAAAAATGTTAAAAAAATAATAAAAATTGACTTCAAACTTAACGGACTTTGAGCATGTTTTGACAAAGTAAGTGTAGTTACTTTAAGTAATTTTTTGTTTCCAAAACATGTACGGATGAGTTACTTTTTATTACTTTCCAGTAAAAAAATTATTTATTTTTCAAAAACTAACACTATCCATCTATTGATTATTTCGTAAACATAATATTTATTTAAAATTTAGTAGTTTACTTATAATAAGCTTCCTTATAAGTGAAGTTTTAAACTTAGAAAAAAATGACAAATACATAAAGCACTTACCATAATGAATCCCAACCGGAGTGCTACATAGTCTGACTTGGTGACAGATCCATAAAATTGCTTAAGAAAAGAATGCTGAAAAAATTATCAAAAAGTGATCACCCACAGCACTTGGGAAAGGAAAATAACCAAGTGATGAATTGATGATACTGCATCTACGTATCATGTCTGCTTGCATTTTGTTCTATTTGCTGACATTGGATATGAGAGGAAAATGAAATGTATTTCCAAATAACAGGCAGATTTAAACCTACCACCCAACTCAAGAGGGCTGACTGTCTACCCATGCCCAAAAATCTCTTCTTGATGAAATCATGTTGCTGAACATTGGTAATCCTAGGCTTAAGAACTGCAAGTCCATCATATGTATAATTATGATATACACGAGAAGAAAATTAATTAATAATGCACAGTAGCAGATCCTCTTTATACACATAATTTATAAGGCCTAACAAAACTTCAAATTATAAAATAAAACGATCACAAAAGATTGCATTCATAGAAGTTAGATCGTGTATTAAGTACGGGTTTACATAACCTCCTAATACTATACAACATCACTCTTACGAGCAGCAACATATTAAAAGCCAACGTACTTCCGGCAAAAAAACTTCGACAAAACATCTTAGTCTAAATTCTGTGGAGTGGTGAATTCGTACCTTGTTGAGTATCATAATTATCTTTAGCAATAGAGTCCTCCCAATGCTTCCATTGGCGAATCTACATTAAAATTGAAAATTACACGGAGAAGAAGATGGAACGTATAAACTGTCATGTGCATAAGTTAGACAACTTAGGACTCACCTTTGCCCCTCCAAATACAGCAGTGAGAACAGAAAATGTCACGTGCACAATAGCTAGGACAAAGATAAAGATGTGTAGATGATGTAATGCTTCAAGAGATAACAGTGGGGCCTTGTGCTGTACAAAAAGAAATGAGGAACCAATCAGACGCTAACATCAATTCCCAAGGACCAAAGAAAATACACATCCTGTTGACGGAGGTATCACAAATTAATGGAGTATGTAAAAAATGATATATGAATCAACAGAAAAGGAAAAATTACGCCATGTGACACGTAGGTTGAGAATGTTTGACAGTTTTTATATTGTTGGGAATGTGCTGATTTCTGCTAAGTTCCCCATGTTCGCCCATACAATGACTTAAAATTTTGTTGCCAGTGTAAGTATTCACCATTTGGAACATGTTTGACTAAGCTTGAATGCAAGTCAAACTTACTTCTAAGCAACTTTAATAGCCAAACATGTTTGGGTTTAGTTGTTACTTTTTATTACTTTAGCTTTGAGTATGATAATTACTTTATTTTCAGAGTAGGTAAAGGAATAAGTAACTTGCATCATACAACAACCAAAAAGTAGTTGATCAAGATAAGGAATTTAACCTTCAATTAGTTTGCATTTTTTTTCCTATCAAAGAACCTGATATGGATCTATAATATAACTATAGATAGATGCTCTCCATAGTAACAAATAGAGATAAGTATGCATGATACTACTGCAACTTGTAAAGGAAAAGCATCTCTCTCCATAAATATCGTGAAACAGGTCATAAAATTCTTCCACCAGTGCCCTGGAGGAACGAAATAAATGTTCATATCATTTTTGTAGCTTGGATAGTTTTTTCCGATCAAAGAACTTGAAGTGGACATATACCATAACTCTATATACATGGCTTTGACAGTAATAGATAGATCAATTTAGATAATTTTATTTTGACTTGAAAAAGGAAAAGAATCTCTCCGTAGATTATCAAGAAACGCAACACTGAGTTCTGCCACTGGAAAAATGAAATAAATGTTCATATGATTAACCTTTGCGGTGCAGTAACCCACGCCTTCGGCGAGCAACCGCCGATGATGTGAACTTGCCTCTGGACTTGTTGGGGCAGATTCTTCTCCACTCGAAGAAGATTTCAATGACAATGAGCATGGAAGCAAATGCTTCATCATGTCTTCAGGCACGCAGAGCTTGACTAGACGGCCTTGAAACACGGTCATCAAGAGTGATATAAACCCCAACAGCATCAATTCTACATTCACCCAAAAATCATTCACCCGTTCATAGTTGCAATTAATCAATCAATCATAATATTGGAAAAAGGAAACGCAGATTATCTTTTATATATACACATTTACGCCTGTTCACACACGCTCTAAGATAAAGTGGAAGATGAAAACTACCTTCTTTAACTTTCTGTAAAGCTTCGTAAAGGGGCTTCTGGTTCTTCTTTTTCAAATACTGTAAAAAAATTCAGTACAATCGTAAATATTTTTCCAAAATAGAGAGTTAAAACAAAAATCAAAATCAAAATCAAAAATTGTAAAATCTCACTGCCTTGCAGCAAGTACGTGTGCCAGTGTGTATGAAAGAAAAAGGAAGGATAAAACACCTTGCCGGTATAATGGAGGAGGCGCTCGGCAGCGAGGGAGATGGCGACGATTACTGTACATACGGCGGCCACTACCCAAGTTGGGGTGAACTCTAACGTCGTCCCTTCCTCTTCTCCACCCCCACTCATTTTTCCAATTCCGAAAATCACAAACCCACCTCACAAATGTGAAAAAAATTCTTCCTCCAAACCAATAAAAAACGAAAAAAGATTCAGATTCGACCAAAAGAAAATGCAAATTATCTTTCTTTATCCATAATCCTGGACCAGTACTGCCCAACAGTGGTCGTGGTGGCAGATAAGAAGGCACACAAAAACAAGAAAAGACAATTTATCGAAGACAATGACAGAAGTAATTAGCTGGGTATAGGTTTGAAAATGTTAATCCAAAGGACGGATTTGAAGCGTCAATCGCTCTTCGATAGCAACTTTATACTTCAAAATTACAAAGGCACAAGATTTTGTTTGAGGCTTTTATTATAACCGTTTAAAGAGTTAAGGTGTGTTTGGTAGGATGGATGAAAATTAGATAGATTAAATAAATTATTTTCTTAAAAATGAATTTGTAATAGTTGGTTTTCATAGTTACTTTTGGAATTTTTTACAATTTTAGATCCATTCTCATTTTTTCTTGAATTATTAGTTTGTTACAATTCTTAGAATAACATCGCCGATAGTTGATCAAATTTACAATGATTATATCTCAAAATTCGACAACAGATTATTCAATTTAAATATTTATATGCATGCACGAGGTTGAAATAGTTTAGAAATTTCACTAGTTTGGTATGATTTGAATTGGCATTGTTAAGAAATATGAGCGAGTTAATTTTATTTAAGTGTCACTTGTTAAATGTGTGTTTGAGCCATATTATTTTGAAAGAATGTATTCTGAAATATTAAATTTATAGAGAATGTGTGGTTGGAATGGAAGGAAAGATTATTGATGCGATGAAAAATACTATTTTATTGAAGAATATGTAATTGAAAATAAGTAGAAGAATGAGAATGAAAATTTTAATGTGTACCAAACAAGGCTAAACTACCCCTTGCACTTTAGGACAAATCTAGGAATTTCATATTGGCATAAAAAACAGTGACTTGTGTA
>CAIGRL010194826.1:0-11239 GCA_903798325.1 Fraxinus xanthoxyloides | reverse complement strand
GGCCCAATGTTTTCATTCTAACATTGATTCTTTGTAGGCCCAATACGTGGCACAACATTCCAACATTGATTTTTGAACAATAAATACAACAATAACTCACTTGTTCAAAATCAATACCGGTCACATATTCAAAATATCAATACCTATGCATAAAGATTATAAATCTTTTAACTTGAATCAAACCATAATATAAGCATTATCGAAATTTCAGGTAGAGTGAAAGCTTTGAATCATTTATTCATTGTGATAATATCGATGAAATCATACTCACAGATGTTATATTTTTTCAAGTTCTTCAAACTCACTTAGTGCTAATATGACTTTGCACTTATCATATTAATTGAACTTCTAAGAGAAACTCTTGACTCTTTATTAAGACGGCACCGTCCCAAAGTTCACATAAGTGAAGTTTTTTCATTATATTGTTGCTTTTAGAAATACTTGTATCCCGTGCTGAACTTCATTAAAAGTTATATAAATTCATCCCTCCAAATGTAACAACTAGTACTATTTATCAAGAATATGCTTTTAAAAGAGGTTAATAGTGCTAGAACTTATCCACTTATTAAATGATTTGTTTTTATTCTTTGACCATAAATATACTTAATTACTATATTTTGGTCGGGTTGCCATTGTAGACTTTTAATCTAGGAGTTTCAACTCTATTCTTCTCGATGTTAATCTTACTAATTCTTTTGTAAGTTTAGTCAATGGATCTGCTAAGTTCTCGTTAAACTTAACATATGTAAGAGAAATTATTTCCTGTTTGATTAATTTTCTCACATATTCATATCTTAAACTCGTATGTCTAGACTTTTGGTTATATATTTCACTATATGCTCGGACTAAGGTGGCTTGATTATTACACAAGATAGGTATCGAAAAAATATTCTTTGCACCCAAAAGAATTTCATAAAGAAGATCTCTTAGCCACTCAGCCTATTTTCTTGTTTCGGTTAATGCTACAAACTCCGACTCCATTATTAATTGTGCAATGCATGTTTCTTTTTGAGACTTCCAAGAAACTGCATTTCCTCCAAGATTAAATGCCCAACATGAAGTAGACTTGTTTTCTCCCTCAATCGATATCCAATTAGAGTCAATATATCCTATAGGATAGTCGAAAGCTTTGTATATTGCAGTCTGAAGTTTTGGTTTTCTTCAAGTTACCAAGAACTCTTCATATGACCTTCCAATGTTCCGAACTTGGATTAGTAGTAAACCACTTAATTTACTAATTGCACATGTAACATCTGATCTTGTACATTATACCGCGTACATAAGACTTCCAATTGTTCTTGCATATTCAATTTGAGATATTGCTCTTTCATTGTTCTTTACCGACTTAATACTCGGATCCAACGGGGTACTTGCCATTTTAATATTCAAATGTTTAAACTATATACATGTAGAACAGAGGAATCCCTGACAACGTTGACATAAAACCTTGAATGCAGCTTATGAAATCAAACTTATAAATCTTATATATGATGTAGGGAAGTCGAAAAAAAGCGCTTCTAGACGGTCAGGCTCGGGTTTAGACTGTTTTTCTGAAGACTGGATGACTTCTTTTGCAAGTAATACTTGGATGCTAGAGCATAGTCGATAGATGTAGTTTTTATGCGTTTATGTATAGTTGGGGGATCATCTTGTATACGTACAAATTCGTTGTATAATGCATCTTACTAACATGTAGATATCATTGATAAATTCAGTGTCAATCTGCAGTTTCACTCTAAATCTCATGCCGCAGTTCCACAGACACAACTGATTAAAACGCATCCAACGGAAAATCCAACGCTCACATTTTTAATTATCATTAATTTTATTTTATATCCACTGAAACTATATAAAATGAATTCTCAAAGATTTGAAAAATTCGCACAAAAAGGCATATCCATGAGTAACAATACAACTGAAACAAACTCCAAACTGAAATATTAACTCCAGCATTTGGGCATTTGAAAATTAAGATTTTTAATTCCTTGAAGCCTCTTTGTTGTATCCTAGTGGACTTCCTGGCTTTACAGTTTTTCAATGACTCGCGAGATTTCTGTAGCATCTTTGCTTCCATGGCTGTCACATTTACATTTGTTTCCCTGCAAAGCGGAACTCTACAGCATATCCCGTTTGGCCTCTACCGGGAATAGCACCTCCAGAGAGAAGACGGGGTGTCCTTTATTAAACCTGCAAAAAGAAAATTTACAAGCGCATCAATTGATAGGTAGATCTCTAAGGAAATTCAAATTGGGGCACACTTACGGTTCCTTCTTCAAAAAATTGCAAACATTACCAGAATACAGAATATTGAGGAATAATTATTGCAGAAACATATATAGGAGTCAAGGAAAGTACAACGGTGATAATACTTTTTTACTCTTCTTATTTCGCCTACTAGACTAGCCATCTTTCACATTCAGGAGAAATGTGGGGTCTTAAAACACACCTTCATAGTAAATAGGATTCGACAACAGTTCGTCCAAACTTTTCTTGAACATCTTTGGGAGTTTCAATCTGTAAAGGAGAACAAAATGCAAACATTGTGAGTTAAATCAAATATACAAAATAGTTAGCCTTTAGAACGAGTAGATTATTCTACATACCGCATTTAGAGCCTTAAAAATAGCCTTGACTGTGTTATGAGGATTCCTTGAACCGATGACCTATAAGAGTACACATGTTAAGACATCCTGAATTTAGAAACCAATTTTGCAGGTCACAGGACATTAATTTTATTATTATTATTTTCTTTACCTTTGATTTCACATTTTTGAAACCTGCCAAATTGAGAATTGTTTGGACAGTTCTGCCAGCTTTCATCCCTGTTTGAGTGGATGCAGGCCAAAGATACACCTAAAAGTCGATACAATATTTGGGTAACAAGAAGAAATGAATTTTCTTTTAGCTTTAGTTTTCCTAATTTCCATCTTCCATTAGAACAAGCTCAAGGAACAAAAAAAATTTGATAGAACCTTGGTCTTTTTATATGAAGTCTGGACTGCATGTGCAATTGTATGCTCCTCATGCCGTTCAACATAATGGAGATTCTGAAAACATTTCTCATAGGCCTGTCAGAAAATGAATCAGTAAAAAAACACAAATAGTAAAAAATCCCAAGGAATCAAAAATATATTCAAAAAGTAGTTAGCATGAGCTACCAGATAATTTAGAGGCATTCTTAACCTACAAATTGTCTTCACACAATAGAAAGATCCTATGGTACATATTTGAGACAAAATTAGTTAATTGGATATTTTTACACACACACATGTCAACTACTCAAGTTTTACTCATTCATCTAGCAGCAATGGAACTTTTTTCGCTAGCTAACCATGAGAACAACTGATTCCATTTTCAACAGAAATTTTCTGAAGTTCCCCGACGAAGGCAAATAGCAGCATGATACCTTTTGAAGAGCAATAGGAATTGATGGACCTTTTGCTTTTGCAAATCCAACTACACCATGATAGTTACCACAAGCTAGCATTGCAGTGTACTTGACAACTTGACCTCCCTGTATCATTCATATGTAGCATAATTAAGTTCTTCAAAGCGCAGAGAGAGGGGGGTAAGAGAGAGTTCAACATAGAGATTATATTACCTTTGTAACCTTACAGGTTCTATTGACATCAATGAGTTTCACATCAAAACCCTGAAATCATTGAGCACAGACCGAGTCAAATATTAGCTTCACGGTGAGTAAAACAGTACAGATGATCATGCTCATTGAGATGAAGGAAAAAGAGTATTCATGAGAAGCCAAAAAGCATAACCAATATTGACTGTTATGGTTTGATGGAAGTTAAAAGAACCCCACAAAGTAATGCTAACATGAGAGCAGAATGAGCCCGTAATAATCAGATATTAAATTAAAGCTCATCAACCCAGGATAAATATCCATTATGGTAGCATATATATGCAGGTGAAGCAGCAATATTGGCCTAAGTTTCAGAGAGGTAAGCAGCCTTGTATGACACAATTATCTTTATGTGATATGAAAGAAATCTACTTCTCAAACACTGATTTTATCGAACAATAACAGCAGTTATGTCACGTTGTAATCAAATTTCCAAGAGAAAAATGGTAAGGGAATAATCATTTAGTTTTAGTAAAAAATTGCTTAGAAGGCTCAAGTCAGTCATTACTATATTAAGAAACGCAGAATAGGCATCCACATACTTTCCTGTAGAGAGGTGTCCTCTTCTTCTCAGTCAATGAGTTCCTTTCCTCAGCAAGATCTCTAATTTCTTCCTCCAGAAGCTTCCCTTTCTTTCCAAAGGTGTGATCCAATGCCAACAGCTTCTGCTCAAGTATCTTGTCTAATTCATTAAGCTTTTCCATTATTATAGTATCCTTCTCCTTCATGTCATCAAACTCTAAGTCGTCATCACCCTCTCCACCTTGTATCAACCGCTGCTCCCTTTCGAACCCAGCATGCTGCAGGAGATCAACAGAAGATCCTAACTGATCATTCTGAATGACTCCATAATTGGTGGGATCATTTGGATCATATGCTTCCTTCCATTCTACCATCCTCATGGCCCTATTCAACTTCACCTGAAGAAGAAATTTTTCCTTCCCTTCAGCTACTTTTAGCCTGTTCATCAACTCACCAATAACACGGTACTCCATCCTCAGGTGAAAATGCTTGTCCTCAAACTTGTCAATTTTATTCATCCACTTGAATGCCTCATCAAGAGTCTCTGCTCAAATCTATGAAGTTAAATAGATGTATCTAATACCAAAACAAAGAAGAGAAGAAAATGTTTAAATTGAAAAACAACGAAACATAACCCACTAATAGTTCGTATTGAACTCCTTGACAATTCATGCTGTAGTATATCATTCAGAAACTAAAGCAGAGTTCACAATATCTGACTATCTGGTATTTTGTACTGAAAATCTTATTGCAGAGAACAAATCCTGCAATCACATTCATTACAAAAGAGCAAAAATTTTGTTCACTTGTCACTATAACGCCTGAGGACAAAAAACACTTTATTGCACTAGTATGTTTTTTGGATCTCTTTCATGAGATTTCATACAATTATTTATGCTTTCAAGGAAAAGATTAACAAACCAAGGGATTTGCACTCTGATGAAACTTCCCGTGAAATACATTTTACTTGTCCAAACACAATTACTCTAAATAAAAACGGGTATTCAAAAACCAAGTATAAATAATCGGCATGTGAAACCAATTTAAAATCCTAATCATTTTCGCATAAGGTACACTCACGAATCATAACTAACATTTCCTTTATCAAAGGTATTCATAACAGAAAATGCAGGGTAGGAAAGGGGTAACAGAAACCAAGAAACGGAAAGTACTTACACCCCCCAACAACCATATCTTTTTCACATAAATAAAATGACTGTAAGTACAAATTCCAGTAAACAAACGTAAGTAAAAATGGCAAATGCATGTAACGAAGTCAACAAAATTACTACCAGCTTTCGTGAACTTTTCAAGGAGCTCCTCATGCCTCTTGAACTTCTTTTCAAACTGATCGGCTTGCTTATTCATCTTATCAGCCGAGAACCTCTCATCATCATCCGAATCCGAGTCAGTAGCCTCCTCGTACCGGTTCAGCTCCGAGCTCTCCCCTTTCAGCTTTTGTTTATCCAATTTCTCAATAATCGAAACCACGCCCATGTAATCCTCGTCGTAATCGGCATCAATATCGGCAGTATCCAGCCCCGCCTTCTGCCTTTCCTCTTTCTCGCGTTGCCTTTCGCGCTCCATCTGGACCGAGAGCTCCTGCAGCGCCCGGTCCGCGGCAGCGACACGTGCATTCAATGACAAGTTGGTGAAATTGGTGCTGTATTTTCTTGTAAACTGGGAAGTGAAAGGAGGGGTGGTGGATAAATTGGGAAGTGGAAATGGAGATGAGAGGCATTTTGGTGGTTCAAAAAGGCGTCGGAGGGGATGGCGGAGAAGACGGGACCATACAGTTGATTTGCTCATTTTACGGTGGCGAGTGGTGGAGGAAGGCGGAATGAAAGAAACAGGGTTTAGGGTTCGTGGTCACTGGTTCTGTTTGTGCATTTTTTTTGTAACTAAATCGCTTGTTGAATCAAATGCGATTACTTTAGGCACCCTTATTTTTATTTTTTTTGAGTAAAAATTAGTCATTTCTCCACCGCATCAATCTTAAATAGTCTGCGTCAAAAGTAGGATACTCTTTATTTTAAAAAGTGAATCCTTAAAATTATTAAAATTATGTTCTAATATATTCTTTAAATTAATTTTTAATTTAAATACTCACTTTCTATAATTAAATATGTTTAAAATATTTTAATTTTCAATATAAAAAATAATATAATAATTTGAAGAAAAGCTAATGAAAATAAAAGATATAAAAAATAATAAATATTTTTTAAAAGTAGTAAAATTAAGCTCATATTTGTCTCTAATTAAAACAAAACTCTTTAATTCTCATAGTCATTTTCAATCACATTCCCATGATAAAAATATTTTACACGTAAACTCAAAAAAAAATTCTTTTTAATTACATATCATTTTTTTTTTTCAAAATAATAGCCATCTAATAAGGACTAACTATTAATTATAACGACAATGATATACATTACAACTTACAGATTTATTTACCAACAGATCATGTGACGAGATTTGATTGAATCAAAATCTCATTAACCAAATAAAAAAAATTCTCCACACTTTATCAATCTAGAAAAGATTATATAAATTGTGACATACAACAAGTATTTTCCTAAATATAAATAATCTACTGAAGTACTTAAAAATTTTACTCTGTAAATTGTAGAATATGCTCTTCAAAAATGAAAAATCTCTTGAAAATACTCTTACACTTTATCATTTGAAACTCTTCTCTCCTTCAAGTTAGGGGTGGACATTTTCATCGGAATGAGCCTCCTGAACAAAAATCAAACCTGATTGAAAGTTCTGATCAGATTCCAAGAAAAAGATTAGGAATCGAAAACCAATCAAATCCAGGTCAATTTTTGGTTCTTGAACCGGAGTCATGGGTATCCGACTCAGGAATCAAATTTATTTTTCAGATAGATTTTTATTTTATTAACCTCCTTGACCTAATGACCTCAACCCAACAAGTAGGGGATTGCAAAGCCTGATTAGTGCAAGGTCCAACTAGTAAGTATCCTAATCAATCAAATTCATTCATTTGAATGATTGAATCATATCACCTTTGTTCATAGTCACTCTTGATCGCATGTTATGTGTTGCCCATCTCACAAACCTTTTATTGAGACATTGCACGAAAAGCCACAACTGGAATGGATACATTGAGCTATATATTGAATGTTATTTGAAGACATATTTATATTGAATTAAGAAAGTGTTGAAATATGTATTTGGTAATATATTTATTACTTTTATATCTACTAGATATTGAAAACATAATTTGTATTGTTAAGTCATGAATGATTCAATTTATAAAATAATTGAAATATAATGAATGATCTCAAGTATTGAAATATCAAGATGGATCAATCTGGTGTCCAAACATTCTTCTAGCCCTCTTCTTAAACTAACGCACCAAACAATTGAAACAATTCCATGGATATATAGTGGTTGTGCAAGAAGTGTTGAAAACGAACATAGGTAAATTAAGACGACGATGCATATTTAGATAATGACGAAAACAAAGCATGTGTTGCCTCCCGATCTTAGAATCACATCCTTCGTTTAGTCTTGACAACTACGTTTGAGAGTGAAACTTTGCTCAAACCAATTGAGAAAAAGTCCGCAGATTTCAGTCTTGATGGTGATATTGTTCGCTCACTCAGTTCGACAGAGTAAAATATGTGGTACTCAGATTCTACTGTTTTACCTTTGTATCATGAAAAACAGGCGCTCAAATTTAAACATTAAGCACTAACGGTGAGAAAACGAATCTGTTTTAAGGAAATTGTGTGTATTACAGGCATCAGGTTAAAAGTTTTTCAATTATTTGCTCGTTTTTATTTTTCCATAAAATTACTTGTTACGTATCACTGTAATTAAAAAATAATTGAATCTATTATATTCAAAATGGTATGTGGAAATTCGGTGTTTAAATCATTGCATATGTGTAAATAAGGTAACTATTGTATATACGGTAACTGGTGCATATACGGTATCTATCTTGTAAATACAGTCTCCAGTACTGAAACAATTGTCTAACAATATCACCACTAACCTCATCATAGGTAACAACATCAGGAAACCTATTGTGTATACATTGTATTGATTTTCCACTCGAACCAAGATTCCGGAGGTTTATTAGCTTCCCGTAAAGGTATTAGGTTCATAGGATGAAATAGTACAATAGCAAGATTATAAAATCATATAGAATACATGGCCATCATATCATCAATATCTTGAAATGATGTCCATATGTGGAAAATATTCAGAGATCAAAAGAATGCATTCTAAAAGAATAATTTCAAGCTCTTCCTATTAGAAACAAATTTTGTGGTGCTCTCAGGTTCAACACTCACACCAAAGTCAAATCTTAGTGTAAAAACTCATCATTCACAAAATTGATCAAATGGCCTAAAGGATGCACCTTCAAGAGTCTCCACCAACCCACTCCAAACACAGTTTCCACCTCTATATCTCCATTGCAATCTCCAACAGCATATTCCACAACTCATACATACTTCTCTAGAGCTTTGCACACCTAACATTGTCCACAAAAAACGCATTGGGACAGAAAGTTCACAAAAAGTTCTCTATTGGAAATGAACTGCATTGCACCTTGGATAAGATCTTACACTTTGAAACATCACTTTCACAAGATAGATAGCAAAGAGAACATGCTCCGCCTTCAACAGCTTCCATCAAACCATCCAACCTTGGCAGCCAACCAGGTCACCTTAGCTACCTTCAACAACAAATTCTCTATTACCTACATTCCCTGGCCTCCACGGAACTTTGCACCCTATAACAGCCACCCTAGCCACACTTTTCTACTCCTAAAAAGTTAACACCTGATTTTCCCTACACCCAATTGCCTCCATCATCTCTTATCCCCACCCCCGCAACCAGTCCATGCCTTTTTTACCCCCACGTCATCCTGCCATTCTCATAGGCCATAGCCCATCTCCTCCTCCGCGCAGCCACCCTAGCCAACCTCCATACAAATTGGCCCTTTATTTGAAATAATACAAGTTAAGAAACTGCAACTCAATAGAACATCACAGAGGCCCAACAAATACGGGAGTGGAGGATGGAACCATAACACATNCCACACTTTTCTACTCCTAAAAAGTTAACACCTGATTTTCCCTACACCCAATTGCCTCCATCATCTCTTATCCCCACCCCCGCAACCAGTCCATGCCTTTTTTACCCCCACGTCATCCTGCCATTCTCATAGGCCATAGCCCATCTCCTCCTCCGCGCAGCCACCCTAGCCAACCTCCATACAAATTGGCCCTTTATTTGAAATAATACAAGTTAAGAAACTGCAACTCAATAGAACATCACAGAGGCCCAACAAATACGGGAGTGGAGGATGGAACCATAACACATCATATTCATTCACATATTATAAATATCATTTTTAACTAAGTAATTTAGGATGAATTAGACTTCTTTTCCTTTTTGTTTCCTTTGTTTGGCAAATTGAACCATGTGATGGAGTATAGCATGGTGGCAACAAAAGTTTCAAGTTAAGCTTACTAAAATTGTCTAAGAAAGATGAAGCTCACATAGTAGATGGCATGTAAATTGGATTTATCTCTCATGTGTTGCAGTCAACTGATTAATCTTAGCTCAAAAATCTGAAGGCCTTAAATGTTTGCTTTTCATTTTTGGCACCACTTGAGACCTTTTACAAAAATAAAAGACGTACCAGGAAAGAAAACAAAAATCATAAATTCATCAATTGGGCTTGCAAAAATGCAAAAAATAAAATAAAATGCTACGAACAGGACTATGTATCTACAACATGATTATAATTTATAACCATTAATATGAACAGTTGAACACAGTAATAATAATAAATGATTGGGCCAATCCTTTATTATATTAAAGGCGATAAGCAATAATATGCGTAACACAAAATATGAAAGAAGCACCTTTTCCTCAGTTTTCATATCAGCTGCTTTCTCGGGCAACTTTCTCTTACCATTTTGCTTTGCTTCTGCTTCACTGGCAACATTAACCACTTCCTTTGCTGATAGATCATCAGTAATTGTTGGAAAGACCTCCTCTTCTTGCTGAAAAGTCATATCTTCTGGAGCATATTTCTCAGTTGTCTGAGTTATGCTTTTTGGAAAAAATGAGTATATAGTTGATTTCGGCATGAGTTTCGAGTGAGACTCATTTGGCTATTTTGGAAGATAAGATTGATTTGTGTTATCCTCCGTGAGTACATCGAAATCATATATTTACTTACCAAAATTGATGCTCAGGTGAATGAGAAATTGAAGTTCAAAATACACCACTTAAAAGAAGTTTATGTTGGTGGGAAAACTAAAAAGGGAGTTCGTCTCACATAAGAAGTGGATGAAAACAAAAACTTACAGTTTAGAATGGTGTAATCATGTGTACCATAAAGGCTCTCTCCATGTACGCGCATGGAGGTGCAAATCATGGATCGAAGTAGGCTTCGGACCTTGAACTTGTGTGCGGGCGCGACCTGCGTACACGAATTTAAACCTTAAGCACTAACGATGGGGTCGCATCTGTTCATATTCTATTGTTTTACCTTTGTATCATGGGGAAGCAGACGCTCAAATTTAAACTTTAAGCACTAACGGTGAGAGGACGAATTTGTTTTAAGGAAACTGTGTGTAACACAGGCTTTGGGTTAAAGGTTTTTCAATTTTAATTCGTTTTTCAATTATTTGTTTGTTGCTCGTTTTATTTTTCCATAAAATTACTTGTCACGTATTACTGTAACTAACAAATTATTAAATCTGTTATATTCAACACCGGTATATGAAAATTCGGTGTTTAAATCGTTGCATATTCGGTAATTCTTGCATTTACGGTAACTGGTGCATATACGGTATATATTGCATATACGGTATCCAGTATAGAAACACTTGTCTAATAGCGCTTTCCTATCATGAATAATCAACAGGAACTCGCATTGATGAAAAAGTTGGAGTAAAAGGAAGATGTGGAGCTTTGTTATGCAGTTTACCGGGAAGGCCACAAAAAAAAGATAACATTGCAATGCCTAAGTGTCATGGGCCGCAGCTTTGCCTAAGCTACGTGATCCTGTCGCAGCCGTAGTTTGCC
>CAIGRL010194804.1:0-14336 GCA_903798325.1 Fraxinus xanthoxyloides | reverse complement strand
CAATCAAACGGACCCTTAATGCAAACACTTGGAAAAATTAGTTCCAACATGCTTCTTCAGAATTTAGTTCAATTTTCAAGATAACCTTAGGGAATCTATCCCCGGCCCATTTTGTCCCGCCCCGAACCCGCACCACTCTTATTTTTTAAAAAATAAACTGACAATAATTTTGTATTAAATAATTAAATGAGTAAATAGAGAAATGGGGATATTAAAATCCCCACCCGCGAAAATCCCTGGCAGTGTGGGGTCAATGAGGGTCGCACCACCCCGCCCCATTGCCATCCCCATAACATTAATCCAGATGTTTAAAATAAGCATTAACTAATAACCCAATCCACACATATCTTAGGCATAATTCATAACATAAACAAAGAGGAATAATTTCAAAAAAAAAATTATATTAAGAAACATTATATGTGATGGCAATGATGCACCTGATCAATCCGTATTTTATTAAGCTTCTGCATAGCAGAGCTCTCTTTTGCCTTCTGTTGTTGTTCAGAACGCTGACTCTCAATTTTACTGTAGAATTCATCTAATGCTGCATCAAATGTTTCAAACTTGGTGGAATCTCTTGATTTGAACTGATTCAGCAACAGCGGGCAGAATTCATCATAGATCTGTACGAGTGAAAAAACACTATTCGCACCGATATTCATCATGAAAAGACATCTACGTGCATCCTTGAGTGCATAAAAATAGTGATAGTTAAAAATATCAAAGGTAACCTGCTTAGAAGTTCCTGTGTCACACATGGAGTCATTCTTTTTCCCAGAATTCTTTTGCTGCATCACGATGTAGCCTTCTGGAACTTTCTCACCTGATATAACATCCGTCAGCCAGTCTTCAAACCTTGCAACAGCTTCAATCAGAACCTGGATGGTATTATCTTCCAATTTGAAATCCTTCCCGATTCTTGTGCTTGGAATCAAACTGGCATCTAATATAATATGTTCCGATAGTGCAGGGCCATAACCCAATGTTTCCCCAAGAACAACCTTCAGGGTTGCCTGCTTGGCATGAGCACTATCACTTTTATTCGATTCAATAAGCTTCCTGTTCTTATGACTGCCTAACTTCCCTTTAGGCACACTGGAATTATTTCCCTGTTCATTACTATCTAGACCCTCACCTTTACCAGATTCCAAAGAAGATGTTAGGGCTTCCCACAACTTTTCACTAGTTGTACGCTCAAAATTTCGGCTTATTTCAACTGGATAGCGATGGCGTGGCATGATTGAGATTCCTTTATCATCGTCCCTGTTATTGATAAAAATAATAATGTCCAAGACATGCAGCTAATAAATAGAAACACATATTGTGTAGCCAATGAAGAGTAAAGATACAAGGATTCACCTACCTGTGCGACCGCAGGAGAGTCAAGACAGTGTACTCGGAGTCTGTGAGAAGAATATTCCCTTGGGCATACAACTCCAAAATTAAATAGTGAGCATTAACTCCCAATCCAAATTGGAAGAGTATTATCTAAACACAACATCAAATTCAAAGTTATGATATCCTTTTAAAAAATGATTGTTTCTTAATCAAAGAAAAGTACAGAAGGCTAACAGACATACCCTGTCATATCCAAGTTGTCGCACATCCTCGAGCCTTCTTGTTCGTATGTGTTTTCGTAATTTCAACGTAAAGCCTGATGGAGTATTGCTTTTGTCCCTGTCAACCCATAAACAAAATCTCTATATGTTCAGAAGAAACTCATTTCAGTTCCCACTCACAAATTTTTCCTTTATTTGTTTGGTATAGACCTAGGTTAAGCATATCACATTTCAATCATACAAAGCTTTTTGCATTAAACGATAAACTCAGAATCCTTATGTTTCTCCTTTCTAAACAATAAACTCAGAATCCTTATGATTTTTCCTTTCTAGAAACCATAAGGAATGCACCAAATTTGCTCAACATTCAAGTCTTGTCTTTTAACTTCCTAAATATTCACTTTTGTTGTTATAGATTGAAATTAACACAAAACTTAAGTTGGACATGTACTAAATCACATCATTGTTTACATGAAGCTTTCATTCAATATCTCGAAACTTAAGCCTTGGGCGCCATTCATCAAGGCTTTACCTTGATTACAGAAGCATTCACCCAGGGAACTCGCTTGTCTTCCCTTTCTGGACTTTTTATTACTGGCCTCAGCCTTTTGGACTAGTTCTTCTATAGTCTATATAAGGGTTTTCTTAAGTTACTCTAAACAAAACCCAAATCTTGGGAACGAGAAGGAAAAAAATAAAAATAAAGAAAAAATAGAAATGGAGAAGTGACAAGAGACAAGAGACAAGAAAGCAAGTGAAGCAAGCGTGCCCTAGCCTCCTACAATCAAAGTGACACACACCCTCTCCCAAGTGAAGTGCAACTAGTTGCGACAGCCTTCACTCTTTTTCTTTCGTTTCTATTCTTCTTGTTGTCTTTAGATTTTTTTTGTTTTCTATTATCTGTTTATGTTTCCGTAGGGAAGTTCAAGGGGAAGGCTTTATTGAAATAGAAAGCAGGGAAGGTTTTATTGAAATAGAAAGCAGGTGATACGAACCAAATCTACCGATAATTCTCTGAAAAACATTTTTTGAGAATCAAATATGCTGATAAATCGTATATTTAGTTCTAGTAGTATATTTCAACATGGTTATGATTCATTACAAGTACATTAACTCCTCAACCCTTATAAAGCAGATAACAAAGGAGATTTCTGGAAATTATACCGAAGATAAGCAGTGGTATGCAATCTGATACCACTTTCCATCAGCAGCAACACTTTCTCGCTCTCCCCTGACTCCGTAACTCCACTGCTATTCATCAGCTTAAACACATAAGTCTGCAATATATTTTTATTTTCATTTCAATTCATGTAACAACAATTTATATAACAACAATATTTATAGAGACGTGGATACCTTAGGAGAAAGGTCGTAGACGTTAGAGCAGCGCATACCAATCAGGTGACGGAGGCACTTAACCTCAGCCGCCACGTCAGCAGTGTTCATTCGCACTTTCACCATTTTTGTTAAATTCTAGTTTTTCCTCAAACTAGATATGTTCAATCAAAATTGATAGTGTGAGAGTTTTGACGGCTGCAAGATCAAAGGGATGATATGAGCACGAAGCCAGAAATATACATTATGGGTGGCAAAATTTTGAAAAAGTTAATGTACAAATAAAATTCATGTATAACAAAAAAAGTAATATAACATTATTTATTTCAGTTTTATCCGATGTTTTACAACATAAAATTGTATATAATATAATCTAAAGCTAAATTCATTGGAAATTCTCGTTCAACACCAAATCTAAGAATCCTAAATCAACTCATACTCCAACATAAATGCAATTCAAGGGGCTAAAGGTCAAACGAAGTACCTGCTTACGTAGTTCGTTAGGGCTTCAAAGTGAGTGAGAAATTAGAGCCACAATAAATTGAAGCTTTTTGTGATGCTCTCAAAAACAAACTAAAGCCTGAAAATAAATTTTCATCTAGAAACCATGAGTTACTCATTAAAAACTGCAAGTCTGTAAAAACAAAAACCATAAACATAAACTGATAAAAGTGAAAAAAATTTGTCAAATAATAACCACATAAAAATCAACAAACAAAAGATAACAAAAATCAAATAGATGCAGGCAGCAAGAAGAAAAAACAATTAAACAAAAATTTCCACTAAAAAGTTAAAATTGTTTGTTAAATAACCACATAAAAAATAACCAACAAAAGAAAAGAAAATATTATATATGAAGATTGAAGACACCAGATATAGATGCAGGCAGAAAGAAGGAAAAACAATTTAACAAACATAATAATACTTAACAGTAAAAAATAATTTACACAAACATAAACAATTAAAAAACCAATATTTACAGTCTACACTCCTTTCCCACCTCAGACACCTCTCTCTCGTGGGTCAGTTTCAACTCCAGCGACCCACTCAGGGACTCGTCTATATTTACATTTGAACCGTTATTTATCTCTACCTTATAATCCTTCCTTTCCAGTCAGCCGTTCTTACTGAATGTTGGTTCTCATAGCTATTTTCCTTAACTTGGGATTCAATAGAGGTTGAATTGCTCCTAAATTTAATGCCACATTGGCTATAATACCAAGGAATCTATTATTTTTATCCACCCAATTAGCTGGAAAAGCAACGGATTGATCCCAATTCAAATAGGATTCGTTAAAAATACTCCAATTTGAGTTAATTACACTCCTGAAACCTAAATCCCATAGCTATGACAGGTGTCAACTCTATTTAAACCACTCAACTTTGACCGTTTCAACAAATAATAGCTAGATAAATGATGAGATTTAGGAAATGGACATCCAAAAATGGATGAATTTGTACAAGTTAGGAATATACTACAATAGGGTTTCATGCCAGAAATCGCAATACAAGTGCTAATCTTGATTTTGTTTATAATATTTGATGAAAGACTCAATTTTTTAGTAATTTGTACTAGAGACAACACGGTTTTTATGTAGAAATAAATTGGAATTTCCAATTAAATTATGTGAAGTATATAAATATATACAGATATGTTAATATTGAAAAAACAGATATAATAATATGACTAAATATACATACAGAGTATAAAAAGATAAATTAAGGAAAATAAAGCTAGTGTACAAAACAAAATGAAACAAATAGAAACTTTACAGTTGAGAAGAGATTTGCTGAAGCAGAAGACGAGAGAATAGATGGTGCTGAAGCTGGAAGTTCGGAGGGGTTTATATAGAAAGAGGAAAGGTTCAGTAAATCCAGGGGCGGATGCAGGATTTTCAATAAAAGAGGGTGAGGGAGACGTAGTGCGAGCGAGAAGGGGATGTGATATCCGTTTATTTGAGCTGGACTAATTGGTTTTAAATTTACTTTGCTTTGGGCTTGGACTACTGTGAATTGAAAGATGGGCTGTTATTGATTTGGAGAAAGACTACCTAAAAATAAAGTGGAAATTACTCATTTTCTTACTTTTCGAGATCCAAATTTTAAAATCAGATTTCATCTTTTAATTTCAAAAATCAAATATTTTAGATATAGACACAGATTTTTTATATTTAATTAAATATTAATAATAATATCATAAAAATTAATTTATATACACTCACCCCACCCCTAAAATTAATTATCAAACCCTAACTAACCCTTCTATCTCATCCCTGTCTCTCTCAAGTCCGGTTTGAAGTCGTCGTCGTCGCTGACGACTCGCCCGCTGCAGCAACCCAATCGCCGGACCTCCCTTCTCCTCCCCTCCCTCCCGTCTCCACCCAAACTCACGTCGCGCGATGCTACCCTAATTTGCAGCAGCGTCGCTCGAGATGTGTCTGCTCGAAGGTTGCCATCGCGCTTCCATATTTTGTAAGTATCAGAGGGGGCTATTTTTTGACGAATCACACGATGGAGGTCTCGAAATGGAAGGAGATCTCCATGTAGAAGTCGCGCATGCGGAGGAGGGCAATAACTAGACAAGGAAGGCGACGACCCCACTTGGACCAGGAGGAAAGGCATTCTTCCCCTTTTTTAAAATTTTTGAGTCTGCGGTGGCGTTGTGGGTCTGCTGGTGGTGTTAGGTTGTCTTCTAAAGGCGACGGGAAAGTTGGGTTGACAATTGGTGGTGGGTGGTGCGTAGGTATTAAAAGGTGCCTTGGTGAAACGGTTCCGGCGAATCTGTGGTGCGAATATGTGGTTTTTGGTGATATGTGGTGGTCGTCGGTATTTCTTGGTAGTCTTGTGGTGGTGTTGACAATTTCTTGTGGTAGGTGGTGGTGGTAGCGCCATAGGTGTTGATGGTGGTGGCACCGCGTGGAGTGGAGTGGGGTTGCGGGATGGTGGAGTATGGGTTAGGCTGGGGTGACGGCGACGCTTATGGTGAGGCTGTGTTGACGACGTTAGTGATGGTGCTTATGGTGAGTTGCCGACTGTTGTAGCAGCAACGGAGTAGGGTTAGGGCATGTAAGACGGTTGTGGTGGTGAGGGTTGCTGAGTCTCTGTGACTAATGTTGTGACATGCGCCACGTGCTATGACCTATGTTGTGACCTAAGCCATGTGCTGTGATCTGAGTCACGTGCAAAATATTATATGACCTATGCTGTGACTACTAACAAAAACCTGAACCATGTGCAAAAATGTTCAACCCATTGGAAAAGTTCATCATTTGATAATTAAAAATTTAGCAATTTCATTACTTTCACTGTTCTTTTGTTGAAGGCATCTACTGATGTAAGTATTTTTTTTTAATTGTCTTATCTCTAATTCTGATTTTTGCAAGGTAGATTGATACCTAATTTTTTTTCAAGAAATCCATTTTCATGGCAACACTCGTACAATGTGCCTAGAGTAGATCTTTCCATATAGCCTAAGAAAACATTCCTAGCAAGTAGCTAAAATCAACGTCAGATTCTGACCACCCTCATCTTGGAGCCTCAATCGTCTATAACAATTCAGTAGTTTGTCCACGGTCATACGCCTAGTTGACTAAAACCTAATCTACCGTCGACTCTTCAGCCAAAACACTAAAAACATAAAACATGGACAAAATCAACGCAAAGCCATCACTGTTGTCGCAGTGGCGTTATCGCAACTATTGTAGTGGCGTGCACAATACTTGTGGTCTACGTACTCAATTACGAGATTTTGGGATTTCGTTTTAATTCAGAATGTAATTAATACATTTTTATGTGATGTTTAATTAATTTAGGCTATTAATCTAATTAGGTCACTTTTTACTAGTGTTCTGAAAGGTACGCCTATGTACGGGCCCAAACTTAAACGACCAGATTGCCAAAAAAATGTGATTTTCAACTGATGCAGACCTCACCTCTAGAAACACGCTTGATCGTATTGAGCAGCACAAATTTCTACTTCATATTGGTAAATTTCATAATTTTCTGACTTCAAATTATTTTATATGACTATTTTGATATAGGAACGCTTTCAAGGAGCTCTTTATACATTTGGGTGAGCTGACCATCTATTTGACTAATTCGTAAGAGTTTGTTTTGGCTGATCCATACAAGTACACACATGTATAGAAATTTCCCCACTGCCAGCTAACTATGAGAAATGTACATGATATTTTCCTCGTGTTTGGATTCCATGATTATTTTGAAGTGTTATTGACTAACACTGCATGTATACTTATCTACATTACAGATAATGAGGATAACAACAAGCTTTTTCTTAAGCTTTCATGGTACATTGATGGGTATTCGATGAGGGTCTATAAGTGGACATGTAATTTCAGAACCAAGCACTAGACTCCAATAGTTCCCATTTATGTTTCATTTGTCTTACTTCCGAACATCTGTGTGCCAAAAGGTTCCTTTTTGCTTTACCTAGAGCAATAGGAATACCTTTAAGGATTGATACGGCCACCTCCGACTTGAGGTACCCTAGTGAGGCCAGGGTGTATATTGAGGTGAATTTGTTGTATAGATTGCCCAACAGGGTTTGGATTGAGCGTGATGGCAAACATGGCTTCTGGTAGACAATCATCTATAAGAAGGGCCAATTTTTTACTTCAGTTGTAGATATATGTGCCACTCTCATGACCACTATTAGTAGGGCCGACAAAGGAAAAGGTAAGGTAATATTTCTACCTACGATGTTCCCCACTACTCATGTCGTAGTTTGAACAGAGTCAGCATCTACATCGAAAATTTCTACCTCGACCCCCATGAAAATATCTCCGGAGCTACAACCAGTAACTCTTTCAGTATTGAGCTTACACTAGAGGTTCCTATCTAGGTATCCCATTCTTTACTATTACTACTACAACTTTTATTCCTCTCTCTGCTACTAAGGTATCGACAGAGCTGAGAACATATCATTTCTCCTTTTTGGGACGTATACAAAGTGCGCTCATTCATCACATGGATCAGAATCTGCCTTACCAATCAATATAAGGACAGCCCCTCAAGCCACCTTCCATAGGGGGTACTGGATGATATTCGCTCAGAGAGATCCGACTTCAAGTAGATGTTGATCAATCATTTTAAGAAGACTTACACGCTCAAAGTTGAATCTATCATTGAGAAATTGGTCTTCAAGCTCTTTGGTGAGGGAACATCGTCCAAACTTTCTAGAAGTCAGACTTTTGCACCTTCACCTAGTCTTTTTTATCGCGGCTCCTATGCTGGAAAAGACAAAGGCACATATATAGAGTGACATGGATGGTATGGGTCGTCGAGATTGCCTGGAGTATATAAAGTCAGGCGTACCTTTAGTTAGTGGGCCATTCTCATATGCTTCAGATGTTGCAGTATAGAGTACGATGAGATTACAAGTACCTACGACGACCATCATAAGCTCAGACGCACTTGTTTTTTGCTCGGCATTCAATGTACCATCATACGAATAGCCATTTTACCTAGAGAGGTCCATTCCTCCAGCTGGACCCCTCTCCAGTTAGCGAGCCCAACTACATAAATTACTACGATTACGACATATTTTAGACTATTCTCATGACCCAATTGATATCTATGTACTACCACTCGAGGATTTACCCTCGTAAGTACCCTTGAGGACTTTCATTTACTCACTGTATTTACTGCTTTCATTTAATTTGACATCATTTTTGTTTTTTACACTTGCTAAGGATTAGGTTTATGTCCCCCTCCTTTTACGTGTTTCTTATCCATTTATAATTAAAATAGGCCACGGTAATGGTATTTTCTTAAAAAATCCTAAATCCTAAACCATAAACCTTAAACCAAAACCTTCTGGCTTATCCTAGTATACAATATAAGCGTGGAAGTAGCATCTTTGTCTCACATCTTTCATTTGCTNTCACTGTATTTACTGCTTTCATTTAATTTGACATCATTTTTGTTTTTTACACTTGCTAAGGATTAGGTTTATGTCCCCCTCCTTTTACGTGTTTCTTATCCATTTATAATTAAAATAGGCCACGGTAATGGTATTTTCTTAAAAAATCCTAAATCCTAAACCATAAACCTTAAACCAAAACCTTCTGGCTTATCCTAGTATACAATATAAGCGTGGAAGTAGCATCTTTGTCTCACATCTTTCATTTGCTGACGATATGATCATATTTGTCAATGGCCAAAAATAGTCTAATAGAAGGTCATCGACTGTTTGGAGCATTATGAGAGGGATTCTACTCAGTTGGTAAAATGTTGACAAGAGTGGACTTATACTACCAAGACAAGTATCCAATATTCAAGTCAAGAGACTTGAGTTCTTGATAGGGTTTATACATCAACGACAGCCACTTACTTACTTTGGAACTCCCTTATTTAAGGAGACCAAGAGGAGCTTTCTTTATGACGACCTTATCCGAAAGGTTAGGAGCATGATCTCAGGTTAGGCTTCACGATGACTATCGCTTGGAGAACGGATTACTTTGCTAAGGTCAGTACTTTCCCATCTACCACTTTATCTTCTTCATATTATGATGTCTCCCAAGGTTGTACTAAAGAAATTGGAGAGCATATTCGCGAGCTTTCTCCGGGACTTCTAGGATTAGGCACACCGTTTACGTTAGAGAAGTTCGAAGGAGATTCGTTCTCCAGTAAAAAGGGTGGACTAGGCTTCGGATATTAGAGGATATGGTAGACACCCTCTTTAAAAAGCTTTAGTGGTTGTTCCGTTCTCAAAAATTACAATGGGCTCAGTTCTTACTGGGCAAATATTGCATGTGGACACATCTTTTACTTGTAGTAGCTCTTCATTCAGCCTCTCCTACTTGGAAGAGGCTGAAGTTAGCTGGGCTAAGGACTGAGCCAAACATTGTGCGACACCTTGGAGCAAGCCAGATTTTCTTTTGGCATGATTGTTGGAAATGCGACTCTATATTGACGTCTTTATTTCCACACAGGCAGCACACATCTACGAGGATGTATAATTTCTTTAATAGCACTAGGTGGGATATTGGGCGATTATTACATGCTCTTCCACCACTTATGGCGGTGCATATTGGGGGATATACCTTCATGTGCATATTTCTCGGA
The DNA here is from genome assembly GCA_903798325.1 of Fraxinus xanthoxyloides. Classification (NCBI taxonomy): domain Eukaryota; kingdom Viridiplantae; phylum Streptophyta; class Magnoliopsida; order Lamiales; family Oleaceae; genus Fraxinus; species Fraxinus xanthoxyloides. The sequence continues at coordinate 4,356 of CAIGRL010194804.1, read as the reverse complement.
CCTTTTTGTATGGAAGGACACATTAGATGGTAGCTTTATTATCAAATCAGCATGGCAGATAGTCTGTACAGGTCGACAGCCTTAAGACTCGTACCATTTACTATGGAGCACCATTTTGCCTAACACTGTTTCATTCTTCTGTTGGAGACTATGACAGATCTGATTTTAGTAGATGTTATAGGGTATCACTTGGATTCTTGTTGTTAGTATTGTTCTGTGTTTAAGACCACCAGTCATATTTTCAGATGCTGCACCATCTCTAACTAGGTATGGTAGCATTTTGGGAACATTTTTCAAATATCTATGCTATTAGGAGAAGGAGTAAGATAAAGGTTCCAAAGATGGCATTATTTCGGATGGTACATACAATGTGAACACATTCGTATTATTATTCCTCTATTGATATTTTGGTTTATATGGATTGAGAGGAATGATGCGAAGCATAGAAAAATCTACATAGTGCCTAAACAGATCATATAGAAAGTTTACTACATAATCTCTTTTCTTCACATAGGTGAACTTTTTTTAGTCGATACATTGGTTGGGAGACTTAGCTCTTGCACCTGTTTTTGTTATGTGGCGTACTCCACCAATGGGACCCCACAAGATCAGCATTGAAGGATGCATTAATGATTGATTTTCAAGTGGTGGGGGCATCATTTAAGACCATGATGTATGATGTATCATGACATTCTCTGCATCTTATGTTAACTGCCTCATTTTGGAAGTTGAGCTTCGAACTATTTTGGACGGAGTTCTTCTTGCTAGAGGACTTGGTATCACACATATTTGAATTAAGGCTTCAGAGACCTCATCTCCTTTGATCGAGATAGTATTTCCTACATCTATAGAGAGGGAAACCATGTTGTAGACTCATTGGCTTCGGAGTGTTGGGACCAACGCCGCTATATAAGTATGGACCACTCAACCTTCTCTGGAGAATTATAGGTTTTTCCATTTACTTTTGCTCTTATTGTATGGGAAGTAGTACTTCCTTATTTATTACTTCTCATTTGTTACTTTTTGGAGGTTAGGTTTATATCCTTATCCTTCCATATATTTCAAACTTTTTATGATATATACATGGTTGGAAAATCCTTAATCCCCATGAACCCACATTGGTGGAGCCTAAAAACTCACTAAGGATATGTGAATGTCTTTGGTTAAAAAAAACCCAAACCAAAACCCAAACAATTCTCACCCCTTTACTTTCTCTTTACTTCCAAACACTTTCCCTTCTCTCAAAAATGAGAGAAAAATACCAAAACTTAAATAATTTTGATCCATCGTTGAAAAATTCACCTCTATCGAATGATTTTCAAACATAAACAACGTCTAATACTGAATTCCAGAAAGCATCAATAGATTCCGTAGCTTTTAGATCGATTCAAACAAAAAAAAGGGCATGTATCGTAATGCATTCATTTTGACCACTTCTATCAGATTTTTTCCACGAGACCACTATCAATGATCTCAAAAGGCCCAAAAACCCTTAGGATGGTGTCATTAATATCAAATTTGGTCAAAACTGCAACCTCAATTCATGTGTAGTCAAAAATTAAGATTGCAATTAAGTCCTTGTGCAGACCTCCAAAAAGTGCACGTGTTGGATATTCAGATTGTCCAAACATCAAATACCTTCGGTCATAAAATTAGCCCATACAACATCGAACGTACCGAGCACAGACCCAAACGTGAACGACCAAATTACTAGGAAAACGCAATTTTCGACCGATGTAGACCTTTCTCGCATTGGTTAGCTCATGTCTATTTGACAAATTAAATCTATTGGAGCGAGCATGGGTTCTTCATCCTATCTGCTTATTTGTAGGAATATGGAAAAGTGGGAGACATTAATAAGTTCAGTAGTTTATCTTGGCACACTATTGGGAATTTAAGCCTGATGAGATTTTCTATGTTGTTCATGTGCATATTTTTTGAGATACCTGTTGACCTCGATTTATGTATACACAAACAACGGATACCGAGTTTACTCACGTCCACACGAGCTGATTCCAACACTCTTGGACAGATCAGTGCTCGACAAAAAAATATTTTAGTTTGGGGTGGGAAAAGCTTTATAACACGAAACAAAAATTTTCGAGTGTCGACGACATAAATAAACTAAATTGCATAATATATGACAATCGAAAACACACAAACCTAATCTAAAACTAAGCATCGAATAGAAACAATCTAAGTGTGATAGATCTAGAAAAATGATGATATAAAGCTTTAAGTGTAAATCCTTTAAAGCTTGATATGGTTATTTTAGAATGAATGTAGAATTGTTATAGAAACTTATCATCGATGTTAAAAGAACTTTTTTCCTTGCGATTGTGTTCCTCGTTGCTCTGAACGGTTATGTTATAGGTGACATTGTTCTGCGCTTAGGAATAATGTAATAATTGGAACACGAACCAGATACCATGGCTCCCTTCCTCAGGAAATTGATTCTTCATTTTCTCACCGGCAAGATTAGCAATCTAAGTGTTTCATCAAATCGTAATGCTTACTATGTACACCTGCAAACTCTGGATGCCATTAAAGAGCAGAAGCCATTTCTTATTGCTCAAGGTACATAGCTGTTTGAGCTTGGCTTGAACTTTTGGCATTGATTCAATCAATTTTAATTTCTCAGCAGGGCATCTCAATTCACTACAAGATATCAACTCATTTATAGCATGTAAACAATGTTATCTATCATGTTCTATTGCATTTTTAGAAATGCTATTGTAAGTGATATTATTAAAAGTAGTATCTCTATTATAACTTTTTTTGAATGTTATAATAAAGTGCTATAAAACTTTTAGATAGCATTCTATTATCATCGTGGTTTATTATTTATTGCATTCTTTTCATACAATCTTTTTTAATTTCATAGCATTACTTTCGTTATAATTTTGGCTTTAATAAGATTCTTTAATCGTCACAGTTACATCTTCAATAGCACTTTTTTTCCAAAATAATTTTTAATATTTATAGCTTTTATTGAATATAATGTATTGTTTTCAATAGCATTTTTTGATTGTAATGTATACATATTAAATAGTATTCTTAATTCGTTAATTGTCAAATGTAAACATTCAATAGCATTATATTTGTGACTAAAAATATGAACAAAAATAACCAAGTCAATAATAAATTCCAAAACATACATCAATATTGTCTTTAAAAACATACAAGTGTAGCTGTTCAATAGAGAAATCCATTTATGTTCCGTCTTCACATTAAATACTAATAACAATATATTGTAAACAGATGGATAAATTCAAACACTAGTGATGAGAACCTAAAGAATATATAGACTCAGTGGAAACTAAAGAATATATAGACTCAGTGGAAACTAAGAATATATAGACTCAGTGGAAACGAGAACATCACAAAGTTCTTGAACTCCTTACAGAAGCAAAAGCTAAAACAGCTAATGCACGACTAAGTTCACAAAGCTGCTTGCATTTGTCTACGGTTTTTTCTCTAGCTTGCTCTTGTGCTTCTCTCGCCGTTTGAATGGTCATCTCTTTCAAAGCAACATCATCTTCACTATCAACAAATTTTTCTTTGCATGTAGCTCTCTTCATTTCTCTCTTCCTCTTTCTACAGTCAATTGAACACAACAATGGTATCATCTTCTCATTAACCTTGATAAGTTCCTCCTGCATTTTAAGGATATCCAATTCTTTATCCTTTCTGCAACAAAATCTTCAAATGACAACTTTTCCATGCCAACAACATTTACAACCTCATCTGGAAAAGAAGAGAGTGTAGCTCCAATGGGTTCCTTTAGCTTCAACTTTGCTGATGCCATGAAAGCTTTGTCAACAATAAGAGAACATAAACGTTCAGATATTGTCCAAGAATTAAATAAAATTATCGTGAATAGGTAAGAAAGGAATGGAAGGAAGGTGCTTCCTTCAAATGAACCCGAAAAGAATAAAAAGTGAAGTTGGAACTGAGTGATTCATTGATAAATTTAGCCAATCATGTAGCTGCAAGGAAAAGTGATAAATTAATTTATTTGTAGCAAATAATTCCATTATGCTAGATATGTTTCATGACTGATCTCATGTCTGTGCAACATGATACAATGACTGATCTCATGTATGTGCAACATGATACAAACTTCTCAGGTTTCTACTAGAATTTCTTTATGACTATAAATCCACACAACCATAACATATTAGAAGAATTTTGAACGTGGTTCAATTTCTCCTATTAAAAGGGAAAAACATCAATTGATAGCTGTCCCCACAAAACCTTCATTAAGGTTCATAAATAATATAAAGAATTATAAACTTCATGTGAAGAATATTATAAATTGTAAATAATAAACTTGTTTCAATTACAAAGTAAAAG
>CAIGRL010194746.1:6884-22440 GCA_903798325.1 Fraxinus xanthoxyloides | reverse complement strand
TGCAATCCGGTTAATTTTCAATTGTTTCGAATCAACTGCAATTAAGTTTCAAAAACCCTTTTCCACCAATTATATCTAAGTTGATATTTTTTTCTACAATTAACATAATTTAAACAAATTAAATAGATATTCACTATAATTAAATGAGAATAGAAGCCTGAATAAATGCATAAAATGTATGTACCATTATCTCATTAATGGCACGTGCGAAAGTATTTCGATAATATGTTTCAATAATAGAAAGAGTTCACATTGGACCAAAAAGAAAGGCATAGTTAAAAGATGGAGAAAAAGAAACGAAACAATTAAGCTGATAAATAAGTCATTTCTTGAAGATTTGAATATTGAGGATCTCAAGAAGAACACGTTGGGGGTGATATCAGTTAAAATGCATTTTAGGATTTTTTTTTTTCTAGTTTTAATTTTTTCTCAGGATTTGAAGGAGCTGAATGAAGACTTAGAAGGGTTGTATAAGAAATGAAGAGTGAATCCAATATATCACACGATCAAGTGCAAACTTCAAATGACTATCGATACTCTAGAAGACATTTAAATCACAGTGTCTTCAAGATTGACATCACCTGGCATAAATTGAGACGATCTATATAGTTTTCCACATCGTACTCCTCAAGTACATGGCTCGTGGCTCGAGGTCCTTTTCATTTCGACCAACCTTTTCAGACCACCTTTTCAACTTCATGTGTTATGAAGAAATCAAATTGGATGAGCGTCTCTAGCTAGTAACAGCTTAAGAGATGAGTCTTAACTGTCTAGGCAAGATTGACACACACACAGTACATATTTTGTCGTGTGGGTTATATATAATATGAAAAGAGAGAAAAGAAAAAGAAACTGATTGTATCAGACAAATTATTATGGGCAAATTAGTTGGTAGGGAGGACATTAAACATAGCATATTAGTATCTCAAGAAAATTATGCAAATTATTATATTGGCCTATCTATCGAGATAGCACTTTGGATGTGGTTGGAGTTCAACAATACGATTGAAACCTCATGACCTAGAGGACCGTCTCTTCAATGGTCTCGTTTTCTTCCTTTTGAGTTGAAATATAGGCTAAACTTATCGTATTATTCATTCAATTCGAGGATTATTCATACGAGATCCTATCTGTAAAAGGAAAAGAAAAAAATAATTTAATATTTGTAATATAAAGCATATACAATTCTATTACAATATCTAGATGTTGCAACGGGTGAGATGAAATAAGAGTAGCCATTGCCATCCTTAACTCGTCGGGTATTTTTGGAAAGTAGGATAGGGAATATAAAATCTCCATTTACTGTTCTTCTGTATAATTTAAATTGTATTGAAAAAATAAAATATTATTATTAGTGATGGACGGACTGGGATGGGGTGGGGTGGCCTGGGGGGTCACATGATCCCCCAACTCAAAAAATGTTGGTTTATTTATATATGAAAATTAGATAATTAAATCCCTAATACCCTTTTCTTTCTTCTAAATTGTGTGCGCAAGACCCGTCTTCTCATACTTCTTAGACCTCAGATGTCATACATCAATTGTTGCTATAGCTGCAACTTGCCAAGAATGAAAGCAAGATAGCCATCATCTCCACCGAGAAAAACCTCCATGGCTGAGGCATTGCTGGTTAACAGTGCAGTGGCAGCTGTAGCAACAATTGCTGCATCACCTATATCTTTCAATGAGGCCTTCACGACCAGTTTCTGGGTCAGAGGGGTGGAAACCTTGGTGGAAGCACTGACCATTGAGGTCGAGGCACCAGCGGCCTTAAGGCAAGTGACTCTACTAGCTTTAGGTCTCTTTGTGAGTGGAGATTAAGAATGAAATAAGAAGGCAAAATGTATTAGAGTTCCACATTGGCCGGTGACATTTACACGATCCACATAATAAGATGATGACAATCCTTCCCTAATAAGTCGATTTTGTTAGGTTGAGTTAAACCCAATATCCTTCCTAATTATGGTATCAGAGAGGGTGTCCAATATCAATTTGTTCACAGTTGTTTGGTATGATCCACGTTGTGCGTGAGGGAGCGTATTAGAGTCCCACATTGACTAGTGATATTTACAGGATGAAGACAATCCTCCCATAACAAGTCGATTTTATTAGATTAAGTTATACCCAATACCCTTCCTAATAGAATGACTTAAATATGTGATGATGGGGGTGGAAGATTGACTTTTTGATGTTGTATTATGTGGTCTTGTTTACTTGTGGGCTGTGGGGGATTGATTAGATAGTGTATGGCAAATATATGATGGGTGGAGCGAAGAAAATGGAGTTATCTGGTAGATATTAATCTCATTCGGTTGGATAAATGCAATTTGCTGGTGTGGAATATATTGGATTTTTGGAGTTAATTGTTCATATGTTCATTGAACTCATGTTGTCTTCGATTACACATTGAAAGTTAAGATGTCGAGTTTTGATCACTAAATTTTGAAAAACGTTGAACATTACTTATTGACATAACTTTCGTTTCAAATATCTAATGAAATTGGTAATGTGGCTGTTAAACTTTGAGGTGGTCGAATTTTGGCCATAAAACTTTGAAAAACGTCTTCGATCGGTCACTAAATTTTGAAAAATGTCTTCTAATACTCACTGCACTTTGAGGTGATCGAATTTTGGCTACTGTGAGAAGTCGAATTTTGGCTACTAAATTATGAAAAAGTCTTCTATTGCTCACTATAAATTTGAATTTAATTAAGTCTCCATTTTTCTCACTTTAAAATAAAATTCTTTAATTCTCATACTCATTTTTAACCACATGTTTATATAATAACTTTTTCCATTGCCTTTGTCGAAGACTCGTATTCATGATTTTCTCGTTGTGAAGTCAAATAACTTTTTAAGTAACGAAAATTTTAAAGCATATTGGTGCAAATCGTAGGCATAAAGAATCTAAAAGCGGTTATGGTGCACTTTATTCCCGTTGATTGGTCGTTTTCCTATATTTTAGTTATCTATCCATGTCATAAGTATCCCCTTCTAGGCTTAAGGTTACCACAACATGGGAGGGAAGAAGTTGTGATTGGGTTTTGTATGGAAGCTGAGAACCATATGGGAATGATAATGGGGGTGTAAATTAGGTATTGGCCAATGCTAAGATCAAATTAATTAGGTACTAGAGCTTTTGTTGAACATTATACGTTATCAACTAGCAAAGTCAAATTCCTACATGTGAGGATGATCAAAGATGGCAATCTGATGTTTGTGGTGCAATAACTGCTTTATGCATTGATCGTCTTTCATTTTGCCTTGTAGCTAATTCATGCTTTGCATAGTCTGATGGCATATTTAGTCTGATGTATTAACTAATGTTTTTCCACATGGATGATTGTGTCAACTATCACATTTTCTCTGCGCAAGTTCATATATTTATTTATAGGCAGGAACGGATCCAAAACCGAACTACAGACCGGACTAATACGTAAAAAATTTAAAAATTACATTAGAAATTTTTTTTTTTCAACTAAAAAATTAAGGGGAAATTAGGCCTAGTACCCTAAAAAATAAACCAAATTGATTTATACTCTTTTAATTAATTAAAATCTTTGAAAACCGTAATTAATACGTTATAAAAAATGATTCTCTTCCCTCACGTAACCATGGTTTCCGCTTTACTTGTATTTTCTCCTGAACTATGCATAAAGCCATGGCAGAATACTAGCGATTCTTCTAACAAACTTAAAATTCCTTTTGGCCTTTCTCAAAACAAGATCCAAACTTAGTAATGTCACATTGTATCATACCACATTTAATCATTCTTTTCATAGTACTAACTCATATATGTGCTAATCTAACATGCCATAAATTAAAAGAATTAATATCATAAGCAAATGATTTGTTTTTTTTATATTAAAATTATCCTCCATAGTACATAATTTGACAATTCCATCGGTATAATAACTTTTTCCAGCAAAATACACGTTATGGGTTAATACAAGTTTCTCAGATTCAAAAACAATTTTTATTCCGGATTTTCCCAACAAAACTCCACTTGATAAATTCCTATTTATTTCAAGAACATGAAGGACATTGGTCAAAGTTATCTTCTTTCCCGAAGTGAAAATGATTTTCACGTTTCCTTTGCCAATCATATTTGATCTTCCTTCATTTCCCATTTGAGTTTCTTGACCATCGTGAATGTCATAATAAGTTTTGAAGAGTTACTTATCATAGCAAACATGGATTGTTGCACGTGTCATACCACCATCCCGGAATTTTCCCTTGAACTGCATTGATTTCGCTCACCGTAGCGAGAATTTTATCAATGGTCCGTTCAATACATTCCAAGCGTACAAGTGTTAACTATTTATGTGATAAGGACAAATTATAAATCCAAATAGTGAATTGGCCAACATTACAATGTTTTAGCACAAGATGACACACTTATACAATGATTGTGAATAATTTATTATAATTGTGTCGACGCAAGTACCCAATTTATATTATCACAAGTGATCGTAAGCACTTTAATTTGCATAATCAATAATAAGTAAATAAAATAAATGAAATAAAATCAATTTTAATGGTTAAAAAAAAAAGGCTGATCCAATCTCATTAACCTGGCAAGTTATTGAAAATTTAACATTTCCAGAATTTCAATGGTTGCTAACGACCTTTTGCTGAGATTTTTGACCTTTTTAATGCCAATTGTTTTTATCAAGATGATTATTTTTTACTTCAATCTTTCATATCCTTGAGTTTTGGAGTAAAGATTGAAAAAAAATTAAAAAATGTATGATTAGCTTAGAAAATTATTGTTTTTATGTAATATAAATAATTTTTATTTTTATTTTTTATATACATATTTGACAAAAGTTGACCCACTAGTTTAATCACTAGCCCAAAAACTTAGCTCTTTGCTGGATCGGTGCTGAGATAAGTCTGATAATTAAAATTTTAGGTGTGTGCAAGTCTTGTGGAACATTACATTAACTAGTAATGCAATTGTTCACTTATCGTACAAGTTTATACAAAGTTGAGAATAACACTATAACCTCGTATCATTTTCAACCACACAATCTCCAATAAAATAATATTGCATGCAAAGTTAAAAAATTTCCTTAATTTTTAACTATATTTTTCATCAATCTACTATTTTAAATGTATTCTTTCCTCAAAATGGGGCTCAAACAAGGGCTATATAGTACAAGTGTACAAGGCTAAGTAGAATTAAGGGTGTCAACGAGCAGACTCGTGAGCCAAAAACTTGGGTTTTTTTTTTTTTTACCCAAGCCGAGCTGGCTCACAAATTTCTTAATTTTTTTTAATTCATGAAATATTCATATAATGAAGTCAAACAAGTTCTTTTCTCGGCTAAAACACAATAAAAAATATTCATATAGGTACGAAGATATACAAATTAGAGTACAATTTTCATGTATATAAATATCCCCATATTCACTTGTAAAATTAAAAATATTGGAATAGAAAATATCTTTTTAAGTTTCAACATCACAAGATAACAAATAATATTATATTAACTCCTATATAATAAAATTTTAAATTTATATAAAAAAAATATTACGAGAATAGTAATGATTATGATAATAAATTATAAATATAGATAGTTGTAACATAATTATGAATATTAATTATATAAGTATATTTATATATAACTTATACTTTATAGATTTAAATCTTAAATTAAATATTAATAAAACAAAAAATAAATAAATTGAAGATTGAGTCAAGGTTGGCAACAAGCCGGGGCAGAACTTGTGACACAGGCCTTTTTTGGCGTGTGGCTCGGCAAGCACCACCGGCCGGCCCAGTCTTGGGCCAAGTCCCAAAATTTGGGCTTGGTCGGAACCCCAAATCAGGCTGACTCAAGTTTTTTTTGGGGCCATCCCTGGGTAGAATTAGTATCAATTAACGTTGCGTAGCAAAGCATATGTAAAAGGGGAGTCAAGATCTCATAAAGTGAGGATATGATCTCAAAAACTTAAATTGTAGTTGAAGTCAAGTGCGATTTGGCTTCCTCGTAAAGTTGGGGAGTATAATCGCGCATTTTGTTGTTCAAAGAACTGATTAGATCTTCTTGTTGGATTATCATTACACACATGTATCGTGTTTTGTATTTCCTTCACAAAAGATTCAAAAAACGAGTAATTACTTCGTCGATAGCATGATGAGTTGTAAACTAGCTTTGATACCAGTATAATGCTTCAAAAAAACCTAAGAAATAAGAAACACGAATTCAATCTTGCTCGTTCCCTTGCAATATCAAGATGAATTGATAGGAGAAACTCAACTTTTATATATTTAAATAAAAGACAATCAAATAATGATGAATCCCAATTCTAACTTTCAAGGAGAAACGAGAAGCCCTAATTTAATCTTCTAGATACGAATTCTACGAGTGATAATTTGAACAAACAAAACTCGTACCAAAATAGAAGTTTATTCTGATAGTCTAAACAATAAAATTTGACCTAAAAACTTGTTATCAAGGGGGTTTAGCCCACGCGGGTTGCTCAGATTTCTCGTCTCTGTATGACAATGTGATATTTTTAATCCAAGCCCAAAGCAATTGACTCGATAAAAATATCCCATGGCATCACTTTGTAAATTACTAAGAATTTCACCACTCCTTTGTAGATACAGGAATTTCGAAAGCTAAGGACAAGAGAGTGAAAGAGATCGTTTTGGCTGCTTGTTCCTAGGATTATTTAGAGTGAGTTGTTACTTGTACATGTTTTCATTTCACAAAGTGCAATACAACTCGAAATTGTTGTGCATATTCTCCAACTCGTGAATTGAAAACAACTTTATCGCTGTCCCGTATGTTGGGTCACACATCAAATGAAATGTGACTGGCTGGAAGACTCCAGATCACAAGTTCAATCCAAGTGTTTGATCAACTTTAGCTGTTTGGTTCTCACTCATTTCTTCTATAACATTCTTCCATTTGGTACACGACAGTTTATCAGTTTCTTTACACTTCGTATACGTCTACGTTTAGTGAATGTTGTATTGCAATATCGTAAAGTGCATTTGTGATGATTCAGTTCGATCACAATTCTATTTGCAAAAAATTCATGACTAAAGAGTCTTGGTTTCGGTGTAAAAAATGACTTTCTTTGTGTTTTAATTCCGATCATAATGCCGTGCAAGCATCAATAATTCAATAACTTCTTAATCTAAATCCGTTAATCCAATAAATAAGAGAAGAATATCAATTATTGGAAGAAAATTCCAAATATCGTAGAATTATTACTATAACAATCAAGCTGTAATTATAACTTTTAAGGAAAATAACAATCTTAACTAACTCTTGTAAACAACTATAGAAAAATTAAACTTAATAAATCTATTTCTAATCTACCCTTCAGAAAACAAATAATTTTGACAATAACTCTTATTTCCTTCATAATAAGAAAAGTGCCCCTCTGATGGCCCAAATGCTAATAGGTTCATCATAGGCGCATTTTAGTAATATTAGTCAGAGTTGTAAATGCATTAAACATTACTCTGAAATACTTTATAAATGATGTAAATGTAATATTTGATACCAATTTTTCGAGAGGATTTGATAAGTTTCAAACGAATTAAAAAAAAATTAGGATAGAAATTTAAGAAAAGAAAATTGTACTCTCAAAACTCAATTTCTATAAGTTAAATTTTTTATAATGATGAAATACTATAAATGAGCAATTTTTTTATACTATATTTGGTACGTAAGATTTAATTGTTAATACCTGAAGTTAAACATTCATTAAAATTCCTAGATACATGAATAGAAATAAATTTATCTATAATAACTCTTCATACATGTAGATCAAGATTTATCAAGTCAATATTCATTGAGTTTAGATTAATGTGAATGTTAATTAATTGAAAATTCATATATGATGAGAATTTTGTATTATTTATTACATATTGAAAAATGAAAAATAAGATATTATTGAAATAATTGAATTATAATATAATTAAAATCGTTTAAAAAATAATTCTCATATTTAATATATTAATTATTATGGATTGATTTTTTGAAGTCAACTCCTTCCTCCTAGTTACAGGACATATGCAGCTTTGATAATTGCGATTATTCCAATTTTGAGCAATTATTACTAGGTAGGCAGTTGCAAAATCATAGTTTGATAAAATAACTTGAAAGTCAACGCTTCTAGAACTGTCCTTGTAGATTGTACCATAAGTAACTTGTATCAAATTCTTCAATAGGTATATTCATGCATTCGAATATTCTTGTTCTTGAACTCTATTGTGTATATTTAAAGCCTAAAAAAATGAGCCAATGACCCTAATAAGTTATTTATTAAATTGTATGAATACCTTTTTGAAAATTCTTCATGTGACTAGAATAACTTTTAAAGTGTGTTTGATTGATATGAAAAATATATCCTAAAATAGAAAATATTTTCTTTATTTTGAGGAAAAAAAAACATACTCTCTCCAAAGAAAATGTTTTTCTTGAAAATAAGAAAAATTAAGCATATTTCTAAAAGTTGGAAAATATTTTTCATGGAAAAAATAGTAATAAAATACTTCGGAGTAAGAATTTAGGAGGAAAACTAAAATTTTACATGAAAAATAAATGCAATCAGACACACACTTAGAAGAGATAAAGTTCTTTTACACAACAAAAATAGAAATAAAAACTCTATCAAAAAAATTCTAAAAATATTGTCAATCAAGCGTCAAACAATTCGATTTATAGGTCAAAGTCAATAATAAATTTTATTCATATATTTTATGGGGCTCAATTTTTTCATCAGGCATTTCATCAAAATCTATTAAAAATTGATTTTTATCGGATATGGAATCTTCTTGTAGTTCATTTATAAAAATTATATATGTATCGACTATATGATAGAAAAACATTATCGAATGCATCCCCAAAGAGGCGTGTAAACACAAACAACGTTGACTACAACTTGGTGCCAACCAAAATTACGTCTGTAATTATTATTCAAACTTGGAGTCTGAAATTACGTAATGATTTCCAAGTTGCTTCATTTCCTATTAAATAAAGTATTAATATTTGATTTCCATAAAAAAAAAAAATTATTTCACCCTTAAAAGACAAGGATGACCAACAAATTTTTTTATTATTATTAATGTGAAAGGTGAAAATGATAAGAAGTCGTACCAACTATTGTTTTTAACTCGTTTTTTCAGACTAATAAGTCAAATTAACATCATTATTAATTATTCCTAATTAAAAATAAAAATAAAAAATAAAAAATGGACCAGATGGTTCCATGACTTCAGCGTTGAGCTAGCAAGAGGTGTGCGAGTCCATCTAAAATCCTAAACCAATATTTAAGGATATTTAAACTAAAATATCAAAAAATACTACATTTATAACTTTTCGAGTATTACGAACTACCGTCTCCAGAAAATCTTGTAAAAATTTTCGTAATTCTTCCAAAACCAATTGCGCGTATTCCCATTGTTATTGTCAATCCTTTCATAATTATTTTCAATGATTCAACCATTGTGCCTTTGATAAAAAAATAATAATCATTGGCAACAACGCATGTTCACATTTACATGGAGGACCTCTTCTTCAGAAGCCTCCTGCTACCTATTTCTACTGTGCAACCCGTGGTGGCTGGAGTTCATAATGAGTATTTGACTTCGAGCTAGAGTAGGCGCTTTAGGTGCTCTTTCTTTGCAGCGGTTCTTTCTTCAAGAACCAAACATTTCCTCAAGGTTTTGCTCCAGATGACTTTTATCACAAGGATGTTCGTGGTTATGGTTTCGAGATTTTCCACATACAGCACCAATCTGTTGACCCCAAAAAACACACCAATGATGTGGCAAATAGATGACAAGGCCTCTCAAGTCCACGCAAGTTGAATTTCTATACACTTGGACGATTGCATGTGGCCTTCTCCGGAGGAGATGGTGTTAACTGCGAGCACTCCGAATGTCAAATCAGTTGGAGAAATTGTTTAGAGTGTATGAGAGCTTTCAACGTGAGCCTGCGATAAATAAAAAGGGAGTCGGCTTGGAGTCAGTAATTAAAATGTGTAGCAAGAATTCAACTTTTTAAGTCTAAGGGTGTGTTTGAGCCATATTATTTTGGAAGAATGTATTTTGGAATAGTAGATTGATTGAAATGTGTGTTTGAAAAAAATGAAAAGTTATTATTATTTTATTGAAAATTGTGTGATTGAAAATGAGTAGAAGAATGAGAATAAAAATTTTAATGTGTATCAAATAAGGGTTAAATTTGCATTACCTTTGAAGGCACCAAGTGTGAGCTTTTATACCTAGGCAATATGAATGGAGTCCATTGGATTATAGCGCACGTGGCTCTATCCAAATGACTTTACTTTCTTGTCATATACATCAATGAATCACAACCTTAAATGCTATTATCATTTTTGTGTCCATAAAACCTAACCCGTACTTTAGACTTGACTAAGTAGGATGGTAGCGACAGTGACAGTGAGTTGTCTTCTCAACTCACATGGTATGAGATCCGTTTAAGATCTCGTCATTGCCTCGTCCTGGGTCGGCCTTGTCAATGGGGTCTGCTTGCAAAGGGGTCTGCCCATGTGTTTTATGTGGGAGAGGCAGGTCGCTCGCATCTGGATCTGTTCGTCTGCATGTAGGGGCTGCCCTATGCCAGCGCATGAGGCATGGGCCCTCGAACTATTTGCCACGTGGGCTAATTAAAGCTTATGTTAGCTTTCTTTGTAAATACTTACAAGGATTGCTCGTTTAGATTTCACATAAGGCAAGACCAAAAATCTTAGGATCAGCCCACTTTTCATTAACGAAACTTTGTTATATTATCTTCTTTCTTTCTTCTTGAAATTTAGGTTGTATGGAAAATTACAAACTTGTAAAATGTTAGCTGTCTTAATTTCTTGTTTCAAACACATTTTGAAAATTGAAATTCTTGAGAACTCCGAAAACATTTTCGGAACTCAAAGGCGCATTTCCAGCATCGTTCTATGTTTTAGTAAATCCAGAAACTTAAAGTAAACTTTTGATCAAATATTCGAAAACTTTAGTTAGAATTGATCACAGTCGTGAGTTTTTCTACGAGCATCAACTAAATTTCTTTAACTACATATTAACTTATTAATGGTAACATTTTACCCTCGTAGTACAATAAATTAAAATAAAATTACGGTTTAAATCGAAGTTGAATATTTTATGTTCAATTATGAAACAGGGTAGCATTGCATATTAGTGGCGTACGTGGTCCCAAATCTTGATCCGCTGTGTGCATCCATTTGAATTTATGAATACATCTGTCTCCCTCTACTCCAATGTATTGTTTTAGTGCTAACATATATAATTTTGTCTCTACTCATTGTATGTATGCATTTCGATATTTACTCAATATATTTTATTTATGTGACTCACCGGCCTGCCTATAATAATACGCTGTGTAAATAATAAATTAAAATTTTATTTTTTATATTTAATTACCCATTTGACCTCAAAATATTCTATTATATGTTAATGGCGTTTCGTAGTGGGAAATCTTTGTCGTGATGTAATGACCGACTGAATTAAGTGAAATCAGTTGGTTAGACGGTGACTTCATTCGTATAATTTTATATTATTGCTTCATACTCAACTGGTAAGCCATGCAACTTGCCATTGCTATACTAATATTCATAATAATGGAAGTTTAAAAATGCATGTTGGGCTACTAATTGGACTCGACCTGTTTGATTTGGACATGTCAATAGGGATCAAAAAATATCTCGCATTCGCCGAGTTGACGAATTACTGTGAAAACGAGAAACATGATCACTGCCCAAACCAACATCGATTTTATTTTTTTACATGTTTAAATTCAGATTGTATTTAAAAAATAAAATGAAATAAGTAAGTAAATGGGCGGGAGATGGGGAAGCTAACCTTGCCCATTGCCATCCCTATCAATCAACTTGCATAACTTAACGCGTTAACATGATAGATCAAAATCCATCAACTCGGACAACGCCGATGATGTTTAACACCATTCCGGATAACGATGACATTCACTTTTTGTTGTCGAATGAATAAAAGAAAATCACAATTTAAATGGGGTCATCAAACCTAGATAAATACTAAGAAAGTGTTAGGTAGAGATCAAAATCGGATTAAAATTGAAAAACTAATCGTTACTGTTAACTTTTATTAGACGAGTGAGATCCAATAACGACTATATTTTCGGTTTTAATTTTATTTTGAGCTCTCTCAAACAGGCTCTAAATATATGCAACTGGTATAAAATAATATTACTCTTATATAAATGAACTGATGTAATAACTATTTTTAATTTAAATAGCAGTCGAGCAGTGGCTCATAGATTCCACTGATGATCGACTAGCGACCTAATGTTTCGGTGCTTTATCTTGGCCAACAACTGAGTTGGGTCTAAAATTGTAAATTTGAAAATCTTTTTTTATAGTTGATATTAAAAATAAGTAAGTCATTTATTTATTTTTTTATTCAAAAGTGTTGAAAAAAACACTAATGTAAACTTGTCTGAATAAATAAATAAAAATCAAATTACATATAAGCTTAAACAAGCATGGCCACAATTTCCAATTTGCAATATTTGATTGGGTGGGCATTGGTGGGTCAAGTTTCAGTTTTTTTCCATCCGCCTTCCTTTTCCATTTTTGGTACATCAATCAACTGCCAAAGTTGGGTACAAGAACTTACACCTAAATGCTTGTTTGGAATAGCTTAAAAGTTGATGAAAAGTTAACAATTAATTTTAATCACATTCCTCATGGATCCACAACTTTTATCAAGCATACATTTTATCAAAAATTTTCAAAATTTTCGTCGAACAATCCGTAATAACTGGTAATTGAATATATTGCTTAAGTTTAGGATTCTTCTCTTGAGAGAAATCTAAATTCCACTTAAGGATCCCAAGATGAAGTTTTAAATTCCAAATGGATTGAATCTTTAAGGTTATAATAGTAAATTAGTGCTATGAAAAGAGTTTTTTGCAAACCCAAACATGAACTTATTATTATCTTTATGTTTTGCATTAAGAAATAATGTGCAAAATTACATTATCATGTCATCGATAATAGTAAGAAATATTTATAGAAAAAGTATACTCGAAATTGTATTAAAATGTCCATGAAATAAGATAAAACAATTATATCACAATCAAGATAGTTGTTCGTTATCAAGTCTTATCGAGATTAGTAGGTCACAACTGAAGTACCTTTACCACCTCCACTTTCTCTTCTAACTGCACTCTTCCTTTTTCAAAGATACCCTCTAAATATATTTGATCATATTTACTATTTTTGTTCATGAGATAATTCAAATTAGTATTAGTTTACTTATTACATAAGTCAATATAATACATCGAATGCGGTCCACATCCTCTACACTACAAGCATTAGGAGTCAATCAAATGTGGTCCTCATCCTCCACACTCGTGTTGTGCAAACATTAGGATTCAAATTAGTTTTTAGAGCTTATGACAAACGGGAGTTCGAACTGATAGATACGAGTTCACACTGACTTTGTACAACTCGAGTTTTGTATCTTTGCAGAGTCGCGCATCAAGTCAACTCAAGTCAGATCGAACTTGATGAAAATCCGACGGCTTATATACATTCATCCAAAACGACATTTGTATAAGCTTAATCTCCTATACATAGATTTGTTAGACGGGGAGATGAGAGTGACATGCTAATATTTTAGTACTTATGAGTTGGGTTTTCAATAATATTCATTTGAAGGTGAAAATGACTACATCAAGAATTTTACTTGCAAGTTGAGGAAGTGGACATTACTTTTTTATCAATCGATTAAC
Organism: Fraxinus xanthoxyloides; assembly: GCA_903798325.1. Lineage (NCBI taxonomy): Eukaryota > Viridiplantae > Streptophyta > Magnoliopsida > Lamiales > Oleaceae > Fraxinus > Fraxinus xanthoxyloides. Next base: position 8,663 of record CAIGRL010194746.1, on the reverse strand, counting down.
GCGTAACAAATTTCCACGACATACGATAGAATAAAATTTTTAATTAATTTTTCTTTTTGGGTCCAAACTAACATATTTATACTGAACTCCAAGAACACTTAGCAGAATACAAATCTTTGTTTGCTTCCATATATAGTACAGCGGGAATTACAAAACTTCAGCATTCATATTATTAGAATTTTGAGCGTAAATTCTTTGAACTTTAGAATTCTGATAATGAAAACGCGAAGAGGAAAGCGATCTGAGGTATGAATTTATTTGCTGTAATAACAATTCTGGCATGTTATTTTGCCTAGGTTTATGATAATTGACGGTGTAATGTTTCATTTTTCACGCAGCCATTTTGGCCCTCCATTGTGATGAAAAAGTGGCTGAATATAAAGCCAAAGGTTAATGATTTTAGTGAAGATGAAGTTGATACAGAGAGCGAGGACGATGGTGAGGATTTCGTTAATTAATTGCCCATGAAAATTCATTCCGTGATTGATCGTTACTTTTTTGAATATTTGTTCAATTTGAATTCAGCTTGTTCCGTTAAAGATGAAAGGATGAACAAGGATAATGAATATGCGACACAGGGAAACCAATCCAAATTCTCAAATCGAACTTCAAGCGGTAAATAAACACTGATTCAGTAATTTTAATCCATCAAATACTCATGGGTAGCCCTATTTATACTTCAATTATGATGTGCAAATATGATTCAATTGCATGCATGGCTGCCCCATATACACACACCTCTCACATGCTACCACAAATATACCTTTTGGGTAGATGTTTGGTATGCAATTCTAATCAGGATTAGACAGTATTAAAGAAGAAAAAGAGTTTAATGTCCTTAATTTATATGGATCCTCTAAACTAGTGGATTACAAAAAAATTAATATTTACAATGTTTTTTATTTCTGTGATGCCTTTTGTGCATAATGCTGTCTCAATCTTTTTGACTAATTTCATGTAAGTTTGCTTCATTTTTACTATATTAGGACTTATGCCCATCTTCAATTGTTAAAATAAATGATCTTATATTAGAGGGCTAGATCAAATAGTAAAGCATATTTTATCTGATTAAGGTATAGATCTGAAGTTTATTTCTGCAAATATATTGACACAAAACTTATTTATCCAGGGAAACCTTCGAAAGAGTATTCCCTAAGACACCGGAGAGGAAAATCAGAAACTCTGCGTCTTCAGTACATAGATACAAAAGATGTGAGGTTTGGCTCTAAAATAAGTATCTGTAATTTTACTTTTGGTTTTAACTTCGATTGCAATGAATCTTCTGTGAATTTATTTTGTTCCTGCCGATTCACTAATCATTATCTGGTCAATTTTGTGCAGAGTAATGATAGGCACTTGGAATGTCGCTGGAAGACCTCCATTTGATGATCTTGAAATTGATGAATGGCTTTGTATGCAAGAGCCAGCAGATATATACATTCTCGGGTAAGCACTTATGAATCGATAAATTGTTTTCAATGACTTCTAACTAGTCTGTCTATATAGGCTGTTTTTAGCAAATTTTGAGGACCTGTATTTGGTGGTTTCACATATCTGGATAACTTTATGCTTACTTTTAAGTGAATCCAATAGCTTGAGTTCAGCACAAACTCTGCACTCAATTTTTTCCAATACTGTTTTCTCAATCAGATTATAAAACTGTTTATTCCTTTCAAACTGTAAAATTGAATTTTTTTTTTTTTTTTTTTTTTTCTTTTTTCCCTCAAGGCCTTGACAATATGCCTAATTTTTTTTGTACATGTCATTTCGACGATTATT
>CAIGRL010194697.1:0-11007 GCA_903798325.1 Fraxinus xanthoxyloides | reverse complement strand
GTACTTTTAGCTTGCAATGACACTCCCGAGAACAATTTGGCGAGAATTTTAATTTTCTGCGAATTTTCTTATTATGTTAGAATTTTAGTTTAAGTAAGATTCTTGTAATCTTTAAGTGATATTTTAGTTTTTCCATATTTTCCTAGGTTTTCTAGTATTAGTATAATAACAATTTCAATTATTGTAAACATTAAGTTTTATGATGAATTAATAAAAGCTCTTTAGTTTCTCTCTTGTTCTTGATGGAACAATTTACCGAACTTATCAAGATCTAATAATCTTGTAGCATTCACCGAACTTATCAAGATCTAACAATCTTGTGGCGTTAAAACCCAGGTGAAACTCAATTATCATGTATTCAAGAGGTCAAAATATTGTCGGCGATTGTGTTGGTTGCTTGGTTCATTGTTTTTTGGTTAAATCCAAAACCTTGGCTCTTTGGACGTTCTTGGGTTCCATGTCAATATTGTTGTGGGATTGTGTAGTTTTTGTTGCTACGTGGTTCTCATAAAAAACTACCTTCGAAAAGAGAAATATTACATCAAATCACTCAGTACCAGATTTTCGATCATCGATCGTAAGATCTCGCAAAAACGGAGAGTGAAAAATACACAAATCTAACCCAACACTTAGGAGAAAAAACTACACGAAATCAACCACTCTTTCAGGACTGATTTAACACCAAACAATCACCTCCTAATAGCTAGATCAATTACAGAGAACCCAACATGAAGAAAATTACACTCGAAAATGGAGGAGCCAAAGAGAAAGAGAAAACGAAAAGTCCAGAAAAATGAAAAGTCATCAGACTTAATGAAACCTAGCAGACGATATTATTTTAGGAGTAGATCTCGGCCATTGATTCATCTAATGGTACATATAAGTTTAAACTAACACAATCTGTGTGAAGTCCCAACTACCAATAAATGGATATCACTCAAGCGGCTTAAGCCAAATAAGCAGCTAAGGCAATTGACACAAATAACACAATTTTTAAATGTGTTTTGAGAAACATAACTCTTGCATTTTTCACCTTTATTCTCAATAACATTCTCTCTTGGTTGCAGAATTTGAATTTGCACATGGAAAGTTGTTCATCATCATTGCCCAGTACTCGCAAAAAGTTACATTGTGTCAATATGTATAAAGATAAATAGAATTTAAACTTACGTACAGGCAGAACTTTAGTCCCCATATCTGAGGGATTTTTGTCAAAATGTATTTTAACAAGATTAATTTCACCTTGAGATAGTTTTTCTAATAAAATGATACTTCACCTCAATATATTTTGATCTTTTATGATAGACATGATTTTTGCTAAGCAATAGAGCACTTTGACTATCAGTAAACATTATAGGAGTATCATGCATGAAGTTCAATCCTTTTAAAATTCCTTTTAACCAAATATATTCCTTAACGGCTTCAGATATGGCTACATATTTAGCTTTAGTGTTGGACAAAGTAACTAAAGGTTGCAATTGAGATTTCTAAGTTATGCAATTATTATCGAGAGTAAAGAAATATGTTGTAGTTGATTTTCTGCTATCCTTATCACTAGCAAAATCAGCGTATACATAACTTTTAAGGGTTAAATTTTTAGATCTTTTCTCATACACTAAGCCTAGATTTAATTTTTCAACTATATATCTTAACAACCATTTCATTCCAGTTCAATAGACTTTCCATGATTGGACATAAATCTACTTAAAAAGCTAATAGCATAAGCAAGATCAGGTTTGGTTGTTATCATAAAAAACATGACTGGACCTATAGCATTGACATAGGGTATGTTTTCCATCTCTTTCAATTCTACTTCAGATTTACGAGAGTGAGAATGAGAAAGATTCATGTGACCAGCAAGAGGAACATTAACAGTTTGCTCTCTTTCATCCCAAATTTGGTTACAACTTTATTTAAATATGCCTCTTGTGTAATAGTTAACATGTTTCCAGGCACATTTCTATTTATAACTATTCCTAGAATTTTTCTAGCATTTTCTAAATCTTTCATATCAAACTCAAATTTTAAAAGATCCTTTAATTCCTTGATTTGAGACTTGGTAGGGCTAGCCAAAAGCATATCATCAACATGCAGCAAGTAGACTTCGCACCCACTCTTAATGTAATTATAGTATAAGCAAGCATCAAACTCACCCCATTGTCTGCATATGCATCAAACCTTTTTGTACCATTGTCTGCAGTTTTGTTTCAGCCCATACAATGATTTCTCCAATTTGAATACATAATCGGCTTTATTCTTAACCTCAAAACCTGGAGGCCGATTTATGAAGATCTCTTCCAATTCTTCATGCAAAAATGCAATTTTAACATCAAGTTGTTCAAGTTCCCAATTAAATTGTACAACAAGTGCTAAGACCAACCTGATTGTCTTATATTTAATTATAGGAGAAAATATTTCATTGTAATCAACCCCTTCTCTTTGACCATACCCATTTGCTACTAATCTTTCCTTAAACCTCACGGGATCATTAAGGCTGATTCCCTCTTTAAGTTTGTAGATCCATTTACATCGTACAATTTTGTGATCTTTAGGTTTCTTAACAAGTTTCCATGTTTTTTTATCACTTAAAAATTGCATTTCTTCCTGCATTGCCTTATCCAGTTCTCAGAACTTTTTCCATTAATTGCTTCTTCACAAGATGCAAGTTCAACTTGTTCGAGAGCTTCACCTAAGACTAAAGCAAAGTCGTTCAATTTCATTAACTCATACCTAGGGTTAGACCTGATTTTCCATCTTTCCCTATCTCTCGTAAGTGATAATCTTGATTAGTTGTTTGTTCAATAGCATGATCAGTTTCTTCAGGTTCAATTTCAATTTAGGGTTCAGTCACCTCAACAGGTTTAGGTTTAGATTCAGATTCTTGATGTACATGGTTATTTTCATCATTTTTAGGTCTAGGTAAATCAAACTTAGCTAGCTTTACTTCATTCTGAGTACTTTAAACTTTCAGATTTGTCTGATTTATCAGTACCTGTTTTAGGCAAGGCATTTTAGACTCATTAAAGACTACATTTCTGCTATTAATTATCTTGATGCCCTTGACATCTAAAACCCATAACTTGTACCCTTTCATACCCTCTGGGTAGCCTAACATCACACACTTAATAGCTCTTAGCTAGTTTTCCTTCAGACTATTGTACATACGCAGCACATCCAAAAACGTTTTTGTGATTTAAATTTGGAGGCTCTCTTGTCCACAATTCTTGTGAAGTCTTCAAACATATACTGCTGGAAGGGGACCTATTAATCAAGTATGCAGCTTCAGCCCAAAAACCTTTGGCATGACCAAAAATGATTAACACGCACCTAACCTTTTTCAGTATGGTTATGTTCATTCTCTCAGTAACCCCATTTTGTTTAGGTGTGTATTTTACAGTTCTATGTCTCAATATCCCCCTTTTGCTTACAAAAGTTATCAAATTCAAAATTACAAAAGTCAAGTCCATTGTCAGTTCTTAATATTTTTAATTTCTTCTTTAACTGATTCTATGCAGATTTAAGCCAAGTCTTGAATTTCTGAAAAGTTTCATATTTAACATTTAAAGGATAAATCCAAACCTTTCTAGAATAATCATCCACAAGGGATAAGAAGTACTTACTTCCACTGAATGTAAAATGCTTCTCAGGGCCCCATAGATATCATGAACATAGTCCAAGGGTCTATTGATTCTATGTGAGCTAGTTTCAAAACTCACCCTGTAGAACTTACCCAACACACAAGTCTCACATAAGTCCATTGTTTCAATATTATCTTTTCCATTTAATTTTGGTTACTTAAAGATTTTAATAATTTAAAATCAATATGACCCATTCTGTTGTGCCACAGTTCAATTTTGTCTTTATTAACAGTGAGAAGACTAGAGTTAGGTGTTTCTATTTTTCCTTCAAGATAATATAGACCATTTCTTTTAGACCATTTCATTACAATTAGAAACCCCTTCATAATTTTCAGAACTTTATTACCAAATTTAAAGGCATATCACTCATCTTTAATAGTCCCTAAAGAAATAAGGTTTCTTTTTAGATTTGGAACATATCTAACATTTTTTATTGGCTTGACAGTGGTATCATACATTTTGATGGCAATGTCACCAACCTAATCACAGTCTTAGAATTATTGTCTCCCATATAAACCTTTCTAGGTTCTATCTCTTTGTAATTATAAAACAAGACTTTTCAAGGCAAATGTAAAAAGTACACCATGTATCCAGAATCCAGTCTTTATTAGGCTCTTCACTAGACACATTCAGGACATGTAAACTATCCAATTCAGATACTATGACAGCATTATTCAGATCATTATTATTCAGATCTTTTTGTTTCTTTTTCTAGTCAAAACAGTCCCTTTTGAAATGTCTCATCTTCATACAATCATAACATTTCTTATTACTTCTGTCTTTTCACTTAGATCTAATTTTAGATATCTCTCTGCCATTTTTATTATGAAAATTAAATTCTTTCTTTTCTGTTCTTCTTCTCACAAACAAAGTTTCTTCTCTTGAGTTGGTTATATTATCTCTCTTATGCTCTAACTCTCTAGATTCCAATGCATCTATCACAATTACTTGTGTAAGAGTACCCCCATACCATATTTTATGGCATTCCTAATCTCTTTGTAGGATTCAGGTAAAGAGTTCAGCAATATAACATCTAAGTCTTTATCCTCAAACTTATTATCATTGTTTGGCAGGCTCTCAACAATTATGCTATAGTCACTTAAGTTTCCTTCCAAATCCTTTCTAGGGTCCATCTTAAAACAAACAGCTTCTCTAACAGATATATTTTGTTAGACAGAGTCTTAGTTAAGAACATGGCATCTAATGTACTCCATAAAGTCCTAGCAGTTTCAGCACTATCAACTTGTCTAACAACATTATTAGATAGATGTAAAATTATAGAACTATGTGCAATTTCATTCATCTCTTCAATTTCAGCAGGTTTTGCTTTCAACTTATTAGGAGATTTTTCAAGATAATCAAGGGCCTTTGCAACCCTTTGTTGGACTAGAATGTCCTTCATTTTCTACTTGCATATAGGGTAATCCCCATTTCCATCGAATTGTGATAATTCGACCATCGAACCCATTACGGATTCTGTAAAAGTGTGGTTTGTACTCGTGGACATAGTAGAAAAGGTTTTGGAAAAATAATTTTCAGATAATCAATATAATGAAAACACGAAGTCAAAAGCGTTCATAAATTGAAGAATAGCAAGACAAATATTTGACAGTATATAAAATCAATTCAACCAAGAACCTCAGTCAAATATATATGAAGGTATGAAAGAAGCTCAGATAGTTTATAGATATATGATACAGATATATGTATTTCAAAATTTCAAATTAGTCACAAGAATTCAAAAACATACAACATATTATTCCTATATCATTTACAAGAAAAAACACCAAATCGGAATTTAAAGAAGGCTTGAAAAGATCTTACCAATACTGTTGAAAAACAACATTATTAACCTAAAGCCCTCAATCGAGCCCAACAGTCAAAGTAAACAATTAACCAATAGCCCACACCAAAAAAGTAAAACAGTCAGTATTGATCAGATTTAAGATACCAAAAATAATAGTATTTGTTAAGACCTTTGAAGGTTTATACAGATGTGTAATCGAAATACTCAAGAAAAAGGTTATTATGTAAAATAAAAAATACAATCGGAACCCTAACCAACTCTGATACCAATTTTGTTAGGATTTACGTATGAAACCACTTATTAATATGAATTATAAAGCATAAACGTACAAGAGCATAAAGAAAAGAACATGAACACAAAAGCTGTTGACCCAATTCAGCCAAAAATTGCCTAATCTGGGGGGGCTCAAGAACAGCTCGTTCCACTAGTGTAAAACTACCTTCCAAGAGAGAAATATTAAATCAAATCACTCAATACCAGATTTTCGGTCATCGATCATAAGATCTCGCAAAAACAGAGAGTGAAAAAATACACAGATCTAACCCAATACTTAGGAGAAAAAACTACATGAAATCAGCCACTCTTTCAGGCATGATTTAACACTAAACATTCACCTCCTAACAACAGATCAATTACAGAGAACCCAACAAGAAAAAAATTACAGACTCGAAAATGGAGGAGTCAAAGAGAGAGAGAAAACGAAGAGTCTAGAAAAGGGAAAAGTCATCTGACTCAACAAAACCCAGCAGATGATATTATCTTAAGAATATATCTCAACCATTGATTTCATCTAACGGTCCATATAAGTTTAAATTAAAACAATCCCTGTGAAAGGTCCAACTACCAATAAATGGATGCCACTCAAACATCTCAAGCCAAAGAAGCAGCTAAAGCAATTGGCACAAATAATACCGCTTTTAAATGTGTTTTGAGAAACACAACTCTCACAGTGATCAATTGCTCCATTTATCATTTATTCTTATTTTTGAAATGGCCTTGCTAGAAATTTTGTTTAGGTCACCTAAATTGGTTGAATCACAATTGTCTTTGAGCATGATCAATTAATTTGTATATTAGTAAATATTTATGAAAATATACAGTTCACAATTTCACAGGACGCCCCAAGAGAGAAGGGACGGGGTTTGACACTACCGTACTTCAAGTGGATTCGTTTGCCTCAATTATATTTGACCCAAAAGGGTAGTTAGTCAATGTAGTTACTTTGTACATGGTGTATAAATTGTAAATACTATACCAAAACGGAAAAATACTAAGGTAATGAAGTTATAGTGGGAAAGTAGTGATGACAAAAAATTCGGTTCAACGGATTGGCTGGCGGGGCGGGGATTGCCGCCTCGCCTCGATTCACGCCCCACCCCAAACATGCCCGTGAAGAATAAAAAAATAATCAACTACACATTAAAAAAATAATTGAAAATTTTGAAAAAAAAAATTAAAAAAACCCGCCTCGTTGTCATCTCTATGGGAAAGTCATGGTTTTAAATTTATTTTACAGAAGTACAAATAATTGAATTTTCTTCTTCAAAGTTGGAGGTGTACATGCCACACATCCATTTTAAACCATTAAAAAAATAAGTCTGACATTAGAAGCAAACTGAGATTTTTTGGCCTGTTAAAAAATATTCCCATACATCTCTGGTCAAGCCTAAGCGATCCGTGCCTTAGGCTTATCAAGCATTTTTTTTTTGATTTGATTAGTAAATAACTTAGAGAAATATTGAATAATGTAAATGCTATTTAAAATAAACGTGTATGTTTGAATAGAGGAAATCCTCGCATTGATTACTAATCATGTTTGAATAGAGGAAATCCTCGCATTGATTACTAATCTATTAGCATTGCGGTAACATGAACACATAGATTATTTTTTGGTAACATTGCTCATGAACAATTTAATTTCATAACACCATTTCTCTTGAGGGGAAGACTAACATTCACTTGTTAGTTAAAATTGGATGCAAAAACATTACATTCTGGTTTTGTTAATAAACGTGCACAATTTTTTGTAGACTAAAAGCATGCAATAAATTTACTTGGAAAGAACGATGCACAAAAAGAAATGTAGAATGAAGAATATGTGGATTGAGGGAAGAACTCAACCTTTTGTCTTTAATACAAAGTTGTCTCGTACTTATACGACAATCGTTTCTCAAGATATAATGATCTCTTCTATCCGTCTTAGCACTTTTAACTACTGCAGATTTGTGGGACTCCAATCACGCCAATTTTTGGGCTCAGAAAAACCAATCGAACACCACACGGCTTCAAGCTCGACCCAAAACCTTCCTTCACTTGGTTGCTCCAAGATTTACATCCACAAAAGATCGTGGTGGTGGTGGTTTGCAAGTCCACATAGAAAGGAAGAAGAAGATGGTAACAATGGTAGAGTCTCACTATGAAAAACTCCCAAACCGGCTGCCTCTCTCTTTCCCTCAGCTGGCCCTCTCTCACACTCCCCACTTGCACGAACACACAACACACATTTACACGATGGATGTATATTAGGTTACATAATTGGGCCAAAAGGATGGGCCAACTTAATAATAGGTAAATGGGCCTAACCAATAAACCCTATACTAATAAAAAAAACCACAAATCCATCTCCATCTTGGGCCTTCCAAAAGTATCGGTAGTATTCGAGTCGAACTAAGTCTACGGTGTCGATAAATTATCCGTTAACTGTTTTAAATCATCGACCAGATTTATTAGGTATCAAAACCGAACAAATCTCCACATTGATTCTCAATAAATCTGCAAACAACCAAAACACACAGTTTATACTCGCACAATCAAGGTAACCAATAAAATTGGTATCACAGACATTACCTCGTGTTTCGTACCCAAAACACATACCATACTTGCTCCATTTACTCACCAGGGCTAAGGTCAAGAACACCAAACTAGAAACAGATAATCACAACAATTAATCAAGATCAAATAAACATGCGATGAAGATATCATATATGATAACACAGATCTTTCAAACATGTTCATACAGAACAACACATTAACACTAAGTTAATCAACATGCCAACACATACGCAACAAATACATAAATGACCTCACGAAAAAGATCTCACCACACTTATCATATTCCATCCCGTGTCGCTCACACCTCGAGGACGCATATCTCACCTCATCGCCCACCATGCTCACTAGACTAATCACTCAACAAATGTCTAACTGGTAAATCTCAATAGATCCTAAGTTTTCGGGATAATCCTCTATCACCACATCACTTCTCCAACCTATGTGGATAATGGGTCTCTATCTAATAGAAGTGATAGAAGTGCATCTCTCGCACTCCACCTAATTAGGGTCTCTTACAGATAAAGGATTCCAAACATTTAATCACCTCTCCACTCGTCATCCAAATGTCACACTCTACATNACCTCACGAAGAAAGATCTCTCCACATTTATCATATCCAATTCCGTGTCGCTCACTTCTCGAGAACACATATCTCACATCATCACCCACCATGCTTACTAGACTAATCACTTAAACAAATATGTCTAACTGGTAAATCTCTATAGATATAAGTTCTCGGGATAATCCTCTATTGCCACATCACTTCTCCAACCTAAGTGGATAATGGGTCTCCACCTAACAGAAGTGATAGAAGTGCCTCTCTCGCACTCCACCTGATCAGGATCTCTTCATAGATAAATGATTCTAACATTTGATCACCTCTCCACTTGTGATCCAAATGCCACACTCCACATCCTACGGTACTAAATCACTAATGTACTCCTAGACATCTATACTCCACCTTACCAAAAGATAGACCACACAGTGTTAATCTATCATAAACCCGCTGTGGCAAATCAACATATTTCGATGACCACAAAGGTTAGTGCTCAAGTTTAAATTGACCCAAGCACCACAAGGTTACTCCAATCACCAACGCTCAAGAAATCCACAAAGGATTAATTCCACAAAGAGAAAGGTAAGGGTGGCACTCACAAAGAGAATAGAAGAAAGAGCTGGCTATTTCACAACACTCACAAAAGAGTCTTACATAGAGAACTAAGATAACCTTCACAGACTGCCTCACATAATCTCGCAAACCATACAGGCTCACAAAGATGAATGAGAAAATGGCTGCCCCTCTCACTTCTCACTACCATACTCTCTCTCACACACCACTTACTTCGCAAAATGGAGTACGCTATAAATCTCAACCCACTATGCATGCAAACAATTACACCAAGTAATAAGATCACTCCAATTCATGTCAATGCACACATAATCATGCAACCAAATTGAGCAATCACACACATGCAGTAAGGATTACACACAATTTTAATTTAAACTTTTAATATTAATATTAATATTATAATTAATTAATCTACCCTATACAATTTTAACTGCAAATCCTAATATACCTCTAATTTTTTTTTCTCTAAACCTCTTACATCTCTATTCTCTCTTCTCTTATCCTCTTGTTGGCGATGAACAATCGAGGTGTAGTGTGCAATGCAGACGAGCTTGCCACACATTAGATTTGAGCCTACATCGACGTTGCAAACGCACTGACCACTCTCACCCATATTATTTATTAGTGTGTACGGTGGTGTGTGTGGTAGTGATATGTGCGGATTGTGATGTGTGCGGATAAGTACAGTGGTGATCTGTGTGTGATGGTGCGTGCGGTGATGCTAGTGGTGGTGGTGGTTGTGGTGGTGGTGGTGTGGTGGATGGAGGTGGGATGCAACAACGATGGTTTGAAGTTTTAGGTTGGTTTCTTCCTCCAACCTACTTGGTTGGAGTTTTGGTGGTGTGTAGTGAGGTGGTGGTGTGGGTGGATGGAGGGTAGGGTGTAGCAGTGATGATTTTGAGGTTTTGGGTTGGTTTTTTCCTCCAATTCACTTTGTCGGAGTTTCAAGGGTGTGCGGTGTGGTGCGATGGTGGGATACTATGGTAGTGCTACAGGTGGTAGTGTATTCGGTGGTGGCGATGAGGTGTTAATTTTGGTTTTGGTTATTGGAGTGGTGGAGATGGTTTCTATATTTTGGTGGTGTCACTACAACAAAAATAGCTTTTTACGACATATGTTTACGGCATGCAAAAAATAGTGTCGTAAATGATCAATTGTATAAAGTATTTATGGCGTACATTCTTTGCACGCCGTAAATGATCAATTACCTACACTATTGTAACATGCCGTAAAAAGTAGTTCATTTTTTATGGCGTGCAGCTAAACGCCGAAAAACGCATTTACGACATGCATTTTAACAGGCCGTAAAAAGTGAGATACTTTTTATGGCTTCCAGCTGAACGTTGTAAAACTCATTTACGGCGTTCCATAGACTGCGTACTCTGCACGCCATAAAAGGTACACCACTTTTTACGGCATGACTTTATATGGCGTGCTAAAGAGGTTTTTACGGCATGCATTGCATGCCGTAAAAAATACATTTTGTTGTAGTGTGTTGACGATTTTGGGGTGTTTTTTGTTGGTGGTGCAGGGATATGTGATTGATAACTTGTGATCAATAAATAATATGTGAAAATTTTGAATAGTGACTTATAAAATTT
>CAIGRL010194692.1:0-12930 GCA_903798325.1 Fraxinus xanthoxyloides | reverse complement strand
CTATTATGTACTTCTATATATTAGACTTGATTTCTTTGGCCATCTACCCTGGGGAGACTAGATCTAGTCCTTGTGACTGATATTTGACATTTAACAACTAATATCTTATTGTTTATTACTCTCTCTCTCTCTCTCTCTCTCTCCCCAGAGGATGTAGATCGCCAGAAATTAACTGCGAAATACCTGCACAGAGAATTACGGGAGGCAGATGAAGCGAATTTGCTTGATGAAGAAGGTATGTTCGCTCTAACTCCTTACAGAACAAAGAAAAAGGGATTTGTCACGTTGTAATTGTTGTCTGTGTGTATTGTACTGAGATAGAATCAGGAGGAAGAAAAGTAAGAAAATGCAACATTGTGAAGAAAGCAACAACAAAGTTATAAGAGATAAAAAGAAGAGAAAATAAGAATCCTAAGTGGAGTTTAAATCTTTTTCCAAGAGAAGTAAAAGGCAGAATATAAAATTGATAGGTAAAAATAACACCCTAGCAATCACATGCACTACAACGATGAATTTTAATTTGAGATTTTTGATGACTTCTAAGATTTCCATGAAGCTTTAGAAGGAGGGAGTCCTAACCTATGATGATTGGACTCTTTAATTTGGACGACGTACTCATGTCGACACGATATAACACAACACGATACATGGGTATGGGTATAGATTCCGGTGTCGGATCCTTCAACTTAAAAGTGGACATGGCAGAAATGTGAAAGGGAGAATGTCATAGGAGGAAGCAGAAGTTGCATGGTGATAAAAATTGGTCCATGATTTTTAAAGCAAAACCAAGTCCATTTAGTGTTACACTCCCACAAAATATATATATAACTATTAGTTTATGATATTCTAAAGAAATTTATGTATGGCATATCCACATAATTGTATCTAAATTTTGGATCTTTTTAGCTGTATCCCCATATTTTAAGTTTTAGAATAAAAAGGATCCTATTCCTAGATATATATCCGTACCTGATACATGTATCCGACTCTGGCCATATGTCTCAACACTATACTTTGCAATGGACATGTTTCAAGATTATATTATACTGAAACAATTTCATGTAAATATGGGTCCAATGAGCAGTATAACATTGATCTTAAATCACGATTCAATTCATTGAACACGCTTAAAGATTATTGTACCCATGATTGTGGAGCCTGCAATATGTGTCTTCCACTTATATTCTCTTACCACAAACGATTTCTTAAAGTAAAGTTTCCTGCCTCTTTTATACAAATTGAGTTCTAATTTCTTAGTTTCTTGTTAATGATATTCTCTTGTAGATATGCACATGTTTGGTTTGAAGCCCATGGCAGATCCTTTATATTTGGTAAGGTTTGGGAAAACCTGTATTGGTAATTATTTACATCACAATTTTATTCCCCTGTTTTGTCATATGAAGGAAATTATAAAATCTACTCCGATGCCTATACTTTAATAGCTTGAATGAATAAAAAAAATTAGGTAGAAAAGATAATAACGAAAATTTAGAGAAAACTTAAATTTGTTATAAATCTTTCCACTTACTAATTCCCTCGTTTGATTTTCAAAACAAAAATCATGATTTTTTTATTCAAGAGTGTTATATACATGTACTACAATGAATTTCTCGTGTTGGAAGTTGAGGAATCTTTTTAATGTGTGAATTTAAGATTAAGGAGCGTAAAATAATTTTTTTTGGAACACACTATATTTGGTTCCCACTGTAGGTTGAATCAATCATATCAGAATTTTACAAATTTTTTGCCAACAGAGCATGAATTTCGTGCTTTATAAGCATTGGAAGTCAACTGCGTGAAGACCGACTGAGATGGTTTGGGCACATATGAATTTCTTCCTTTTTCTTAATCACATTTATATTCTTGAAGTTTTTGTTAATACATCTTTGCCCGCGTTATACTTTTTGCCTGAGATAAATAGCTGTGATTGATGGCAAATGCCGTGTGAATATTGTCTTATATCTTCATTTCTAGCTTAACCTCACAAATTAGTGAAACAGCTGCTTAACGTATTTTGAAGGTATGCTGCAATGCTTGTAAGAAGCCAATTAAGTCCAGTCATTATGCTGCACATTCAGGTTCAATTCATTTTTGTTCCCCACAGCTTTCGCATCTTGAGATTTCTTTTGTTGCATGTGAATTTTGGCTTTGCATTGGTCAGTTGCGGACTTTTTTTTAAATGATATGAAAGATATCATTTGAAAAGGAAGAAGAAAGTACATCAAAGAAAATAGGGAACCCATCGAGTCAGTTCTTGGATAAACCAAATTGTGCTCCACTGAGTCATCTTATATGTAAATCAAATTGTAATAATGACTGAAGGTCTAAATGTTCCTTGGATGTGCTGATATGGGAAGCTATGGGCAAGAAAATAAAGAAAAGGAATAAATATATACATACAACAAGAAAAGAGTTAAAAAATTGAGTTTATAAATTTAAATACTGGAAAAAAAACTTGAATACCAAAATATGTGATAGGATATGTCGTATGTACTTGTGCATTTGAAAATTTCTCAAAAACGTCATGATAAAGAATTTGGCCAAACGTAGGAGAATGATCAAAAAGAAATGGGTCCCAACCTCCTGCTGGCAGAAGATATATGAGGAGTTTGGCAGAGAGATATGGCTTGTTCACAAGTTATTTTTTATACGTCACTATATTAACTATTAATTTGTCTTCTAACTGTTTAAATTATGTTATTTGAAAATATTATATGTTTTAACATATTATTAACCAACTAGCAAGTTCTCATGGAGCATGTAATAATAATAAATTAATAATTATTTAAAAAAAAAAACTTGGGGTTTTCGAATAGAAATTAAAAAATGAAAATCTCTTATCAAGATGGGTGTAATACTAAAACAATACAGGAACTGTATTTTACACGTTCTGTACTCGGGGTTTAAACACTAGTATTTGGAAAGTGTACTGCAAATGGGAGCATTTTTCCATTTATTTGCATCTACATCGGTGTGATATAAGTATCTTTTTTAACTAATTTGAATTTCCAACTCGTCTCTTCTATCACAGCGGCTTACTGGAGAGTTAAATAAGGTAATAGACTAATCCAATTTAAAACTAAATAATTTACACACACACCTAGTAAGGAGACAAAATTTATGTCTAAAATCAATACTTGATCCATACGTGTTGATAGAAACATCATAGTTTAAGCTAGTAAGTGGGGAATATAGTTGCAGTAATAAATAGTATTGGATTACTCTGAAGCAGTTGCAGGATTACTATTATTAAGAGGGTGGTGCTCCACTTAAATGTACCATTCACTCATCTTTTAGTTGTTCCTTCTCTTATATCTGCAGAACTTTGTAAGTCTCTAAATTACAAAGAAGAAACAGTTTCAGAAGTTGACAGCGCTTCTGGGCAAAAGAAACTTCCACGGAAGGACAGAAAAAAGTTACAGATAGCTCAAGCTAGTATCCTTTTTCCCCTCAAGAATTTGATCAATTCTCTTGCTTTACCATGTATGTTTATTTGAAATTCTACCACATTATTGGTCAGCATTACATCTTTTCTCTGAAATAGTCCATAAATAAAATTATACATATCATGTATCACAAGAAAAAAAATGTGGTTAATTTTACTTATTGTCTTAAATTATGATCAATGGATCACTTCGACTATGTGGAACTTCTTATGTTACTGGAAAAAAATTATTGTTCTTAACCTCGTATAGAGCAAACTACAGCAGTCCAAGAACAAGAAAAGTTTGAATCTCTAGGTTCTGATATTATTACTGTGCCAGAATCACATTTTGATGAAGAGCTTCAAATGATTTCCTTAGCTGAAGTTAAACGTATAGTTCTCTCTCTCTGACACACCTATATTGGACCTAAAAAATGAAAATTATGTTTAAATCTCTCTGTTTCAGTTTTTGCTGTACTTCTAGCGCGTGCTTTTGGTCTCGATTCATGAATTTCTATTCTAATAATCATTGTCATGAAAAGATATTCTGAATGGAAGTCTATGCTTTAATAGACGTACAATATGTTACATTTTTGTGGATATCCAGAAAATCAAATCTTTTGAAGAGATATGTGCACAATCTGCATTGTAGGAAACACACAGCGTGTGAATGAGACACCAAGAACGAATAGTTTGAAAGTTAATCCTGTTAACATGGAGCGTTCAGAAACTGTGATACCAAGTCCAACTAAACGTGTCAAAAGGTATGTGGAGCATGATGCATCTTTATCTTTGATGTTGTCCAACAAAGCATTCATGATATTTTTATACATCTTTAAAATCAACTGCCTCATTTTTTATGCTTTTTCTTTTCTTCTTCTGCCCATTATAGTATAGCAGCTACCAATCCAATTTGTTGCAAAATTTGATGATAGGATGTTACTCTGCTAGTAAACGCCTGAAATTTACTTCTGCTTATCAATTTTTCCAGTGGCATATGCATGATGCAATTCCTTGGGGAAAAACTCGAATTTATGATTTGTTCAGGGTTGATCATTTTACTTTGACACACTCGCACACTTTAATTTTCCTCTTTATTTCTTTCCCCGGGTATGTGCTTCCTTATATGGTATTGGGTACAAATACTCGTTCCAATAATTTTACATAAGCAACCATGAAAAATGATACAACTGCACCATGGGAATTATAATACCGGAAGGCTTTTCCATTGATTCAGAGCAAATATCTCGAGTAAAAGTATTTACTAGTTGTGGAGGATTCCCTATCCTTCAGGTTTCATGCACAATCTATTTTTATCTTGTAGGACTATAGTTGAGAATCAATCGTGTCCAGATGCCAAGACTCCATGTATTATGTCTGAAGAGGTCCTTCAATGTAAGCCCTTTCCTTTCTTTCAACATTAGTATGTTTTTGCACAAATTTATAGTAATTCGTGCAATAGGAATGTTTACTTCTCACTTTGTTCTGATGGGTGTGGGGGTTGTGTTTTCTTTGAAGGTAGCATTAGTTGGGATACTCAGGAACCTCTGAAAAAGTTCAAACAATAGATTAAATTAAAAAAATAATCCCAACTTAAAACTCTTAAATGCATCTCACTTGTTCAATAAAAATCCCCCTCACTTGAAAGCTCCCAGTTTCCTTTTCTCCAATAGGTCTGAAAGTAGTTTTGATCTCTGTCATCTTAAAATTTGACTTGATTCTCTCATTACTTCAAAAGAAGCAAGCAAATTTTTGTGTCCACCTCTTTAAGATGAAGCTAGAGTTAGAAAGGCAATTAATTGTCTTTCGGTCCCTAATTTAAATTTACATACAAAATTGTGTTTAGGACATAGATTATCGATGGCCAAGACTTTCCTTGTAGTCTCAATTCAAGTATGGCAGCCACTTTGGAGGACTTCTATTATAGTAATTTGTAAATAGTAACTCTTTTGAGATAGTACCTTTCTGCAGCTAAATGGTCCAAAATATTAAATATGACCCTAGCGTGATTAGAATTTGTTTGCTTAGAAATAGTAATACCCTTTTCAGAGAGTACCTTTCTGCATCTAAATGGTCGTGAATGTTAGATATGACCAAAGCATGATTTAAATATGTAATTTCCTTTGTTCAGAGTCTACCGATCTCATGCATAAGTTGGTTAGGATTCATTGAAGAATGCTCTGCCTTTCCCCTTTTTCTTCTTCTATGCTGTGATGCAAAATAGCGTCAAGTACATTTATCAATCGACTTGATGGGAACAACACAAAGATTCAGCCAATACTTGAGACCTTTTGTATGGATTCTTATTCTCCCTATTTATGCATATTGAGGTAAGCCTTTGTGTTCTCGTCTCGTCCACTGGTCAACATCTGTTCCTTTACTAGAAGGGTAATAGAAAATAGATCCAAGGTAGTGACATTATACTATACATATTGGGCAACAAAACACAAGTAAGTGTGCATGCACACTTACAACCCGTATTCTAAAAAGCTCATCCAGGCTCAAAACTCAGGCAAAATGCCTCGCTTCGCGCCTAGACCTTTTTTTCCAATTTTTAAATGGTTGAGTTTTTTCCTTCCTCTCTTTCGTTTACCCTAGGAACGCTTTATTAGTTTTTTTTAAGTCTTTTATTTGACTTTAATTTATTAATTTTTATTTTTAAAAAAACTTTTCATTTGACTTTAATTTCAAGTTTTTAAAATTTTTTATCTATACAAAAGTTAAAAATGATTTTATCTAGATAGTTGAATAAGATTTAAGCTATTGTACTATCTACATTATGTAATTATGATCTTGAGAGTCGTTATTTTGTTACAAACTCCAAAATTATGCATGAAGTTCCTATGAATCGATTAGGTAGGATTTGTCTATTTAAAAATTGGAACTATGAAAAATATTCTAATTTTTCTATTTCCAAAACTTGAAAATTGTATAATTGACTAATGGTAGGAATTATTAAGTAAATATAGTATTTATAATTTTAGATGTTTGATATGTATTTTTTTTAATTATTAAATGATTTTTAAAATGATTAAAAATTTAAAATAATATAAAAAATAAGAAAATGTTTTTTTTCGCCTAAGCCTCACCTTAGCTCGCAAAGTTTGAAGTTCCATGCTCCATGCCTAACTACGTTTTACGCTTTTTAGAACACTGCTTACAACATATATATGTGGTATGCATTTACATCTTGCTTTCTCTTGTCCTCCTTTATGCTATGGATGGAAGCTAGATTGTCAAATTTATGGGTATTGTCATATCTCTTGTTTGTTGAGCTTCTCTCTGAAAATGTCTTTGTTTCATGTTGCTAAAGCATAACTGTTGTGTTTACATGGTTTAGGTCGAGAGATTCCAACTAGATCAAGTGGAGGAAGTGAGAAGATATCTAAAGGTGCCATTCGAAATCAAACCTCTGATCAAATCTATGAAAGTTTAGCAACCAAAGGTACCTCTTCATGGTTCTGGCCAAATGGCCATCTTCAATGTGGTCTATGATGAAAGAAATGTCGATTTATTTATTCATTTTAATGGTTTTGGAAAGTCATAGTTGCATATGCTTTTAATTGAACTAACTTGACTTCGTGTTTGGAGAGTCCAAATGTGTCTTTGGGCTTTGGATGGGGTTTCACTTTAACCATGCCAGTCGAAACCAATTCTACGCTTGGGCTTTACAAATGTGGATTTAGTATTACTTTTGATGGTAGTAATCTTGGTGTAGCAATCTCAGATGTTCCTGCTCCCCTTGCAACTAAAATGTACTATTCTCAAAGAAACCATTATCTCCGAAGCGTCATTAGTCACATGTATTATGCGGAATCAAGGAATTCAGAAGCATTACGAGTCAATTCGGAGCAAACACAACCTTCATCTCCTAGCTACCTTTACCATGGACAAGTTGAGAATCAGCAGGTCAAGTTCAGCCACTCATATGTTTCTTGTTATAACGCCATTATCTCAATCCAAAGAACTGACATATTTGGTAATGAAATTCAAGTTTATATACTTTCTTTTTGTGATGTATTCTTGAATCTCGTGCTAAATTTTCACACATGCTTACAGTTTAAGGATAATTGTTACCTTTCTTGGAAGTTATGTATCAGACTCTTATGTTCTCTTCTTCAAATCGAAACTCTTACCTGAATCATGAGTGCATTAGTTTTCTTTTGTTTCTGTGGGGTAGTAACATGAAGCATGCTTAGTCAACATGGGAAACTGGGAAGCCTCAGAGAATTACAGTGGCTCACAGTAGGACCTGTATCACTTTATGTAAAACTTCTTCATGTTATAGGATGCTCAATTTTATATTCTTCACATGAAAGTTAGAAAGTATGGTAAATAGGATCATCCGTATATGACTTATAATGTTGTTTTCTACCTCTTCATGTGAACATGCAAGAAAATGGAAACCTAAAATTGAGTCGAGTTTTGGACTGAAAATTTACCATATGTTGGACTATCTTCAAACTAAAATCCAGTTTGCTACGACAGTCATTTAGGTAATCCTGGATGGAGTTTTAAGTGAAGCTTAAGATTCTTGTTCTGTAATCAAGGTCAAATTTAAGTAGAAAAATATTGCTACCACTTTCCTGCAAGGGTTAGTTCACATTTTTAGCTGTAGTACTAGATGTGTTTTATCCTACTAAAAATATTTGGAAAGATAGTTCATTCTGATTTACTACTGGGCGACATGCCTTGTTTCTACTTATCCATAAGATGTGGTTGTCAACTCTCACACTCCTAAACATTGTTGTGTTGTGGCTTGAACTGGCTGTTACTGCGATACAATCATAGATTTAATAGTCATCCTGTGTCTTTATATTAATCCTTTTCACCACTTTCTGGCTGCTAAAACTATTTTTTATGATGGAACAGAGAGAAGAACATTCTTTGCATCTTGGGCAAACACTCGATCAGAATCCTGCAGGCAATTCAGAATTGTACTTGGGCAAATCACAAGGATTTGTTCCAGCCACAAACATTTCATCTCCCTTTCCTGTGAATAATACCCTAGAACCTCACACTTCCATTGGAAATATAAGCAATTACATTCCAAACTCTTATTCTTTTGCAAGCAGAACAGGTTAGTAATTCCCTCTGGTAGCTATTCCATCTTAAAATGCTAATTATACCGTTAGACAACTTGGGAAGATAGTCGTTAATTTCGATGGTAGGCTACAACTAGTAATCTAGCAATGCAGGGGATTTGCAATTGATGTCCAGAGTGGCTCATCTCGTCATACCCCACCTTCATCCCAGCATGGATTAAACTCTACTTTTCATCTAATGTTTTAGAAATCTTAATAGCAACTGTGTGTCTCTTCAGATAATTTTATGCACCTGCACTAGGTGCTACTTTATTTTTACCCCTGTTGGGATTACCCTCTCTCTCTCTCTCACACATCACTTGATTGGTTGATATTGTACTTGTGAGTTTTTGATCATCAATAAGAGTGCCATTTGATTGACAGAGATGTACACACTGCTAATGTTACTGAGAAGTTCAACCTTCATGGGATTCCCCGCCCTAAAAATTTTTTGTTCAATAATTTAGCTAGCTAGTTTCCATTTTTAAAATCTAAGACATGAAACTGTGTTAGGTTTTATAGTGCTCTGGACCGTCAAGGGATATTTGCACTCTGATCAATCTGGGATTCCTGCATGATATTCGGTTTTAACCTGGCTTAAGTTCTTATGTAACACTATATGCAAATAAGTATTGCATACCACTTCTATTCTGAATGCCAGGCTCATAGCATTTCTACTACTAACAATAATGTTTCGACTTCCATTTCATCTTTGCACTGGTAATAGGTGTATGCCCTCTGAATTAACTTCCGTAAGTAATGAATTTTATGGTTTTGCAGGAAACCCTATAGGGACCATGCAACAGGCTAATGGAAGCGTTCCAGTCGTATAGAAGTCTCGAAGGAAATTATTGGTAAAATTGATTTTGTTTTTGCACTCGTTTACGAGGTTGAGGCTAGATTGCAGAGTCCCTAAAAAGGTTTACTGTCGCTAATGTGTTACACTAGACTTACAGCAAATGTTGAAAACACCCACGTATATATATATATATTTGCAAGAGTTTGTAGATATATCTTTCTAATTTAGTAGTGAAAATCCACGACCACCACCACCACCACCACCATATATATATATATTAAAGTTCAGAAAATCATTAACAGTAGTTTATCTTCGATTCATGTTAACAGCAAACATTATATCATTTTGCGGCCTTCTACAAATTGTTCGTCTTCAATTCTATTCAGTATAGCAATATCAAAATGACGCTTAAGGGATACTATTTTTTTTTTTAGCAAAAAGACATCCATACATCCTTAATGAGTTTTTAGGCTCCACCGATAGGAATTAGGATTTCTCAATCATGTTTATATCATCAAAAAGACGAAAGTACAGGGAAGGGAGGGAACAGAAACTTGACCTCCAGAAGGTATCAAAGCATCAAATGGAAGCAGTTGAAAAGCAATAAATGAGGTGTTGAGTCCCAAATTACTAGCCTCTTAAAGTTAGGCAATTCATATTTATCAATCTGCACAAGTGCCTTGAGCTGTTGATGAAGGTCGTGTGCTTCATACTCCTGGTAGTGACGGTGGTCTCATCCCTCTGTGGCAAGTGAATCTGTAATTTGGTTCCCATCACGATAGATATAGAAAATAGTATCACGATAAAAAGAGTGGTGCCTAATATGTTTGGGAGTACCTTGAATCATCCATGATCCTCCATACAGTGAAGTCAGTCTCAACCCAAATATTTGAAATCATAAGTCATCTAGCAAGAAGAATCACATCCAATAAGGGAAGCACCATAGGGAGAAGATAGTGCCCTAATACGCTCTCCAGCTTGGTCCCGTATAATACCTTCACCATTAGCAAATCCATTCTCGACGTACCATCAATTTTGATTTTATAAAATTCCACCAATGGACTGTGCCAAAGAACCAATATAAGGGTGATGGGATAAGGGAGGGTCATAGATATGTTGAATAGGGGAGCAAGAGCTAAATCTGTCGCTAATGTATAGGTCGAAAGAGTCGACCTATATGTAGAAATGGAATCATGGGGTAGACCCTCCAAATAATCTGTCTATGAACCATGCGAATCTCCTTCTCCTTTGTGTTGCTCTTCTCGGTCCATTGAAGCCAAAAAATCAACAGATGAGTGACATGAGTGACAGTGGGAATGTGACAATAATGAACGTGTTGACCAAAATCTCCATCTCTAAAATCAATATTTGACCGTATAGGTATTTGAAATATATCATCAAAGGAAATATATCATCAAAGCGCCGCCATACCGATTAGCGATAGGGAATCGATAGGGTCCTTTAAGAGTATTTTAATCATTTTGTATTAATTAGGGATGGCAATATTCTTTGTCCCAAATGGTGAATGGGGAGAGGGCAGGGATGGGACGAAAAACATCTTCTTTGTCCTGAATTTTCCAAACCAGCCCTGATTATTTTAATTTTTGTTATCGTTTTAAATTAAAATAGATTATTAAAAATTAATAATAAATTAAAATGAGGTGGTAAATAAGGATTTTTTTAATCATCACACTCTCCAAAATCCCCAATGGGACGAAATAGTAATGTCAATTTATTCTATTCTCGTCTTGTCGTGTTGGCATCCATAGTTTTAATTCTAATTTAGATTAAATATTTAATAATTGAAAACTTGCATCATCAGTTCTTGATTTATTGTCTCAATGACAAGTTGGTTTTCAATCTTTAAAAATGAGCAAATTGGTCCTAACATTTTATTATAGTTGTACATCAGCCTCAAATAGTAGAAACTATCTAAATCTTAGTTAAATTATGACGTGATCCTCATAGAACGTCTCATTTCAAATTTCTAAATCGAGGAAGTGAAAAATAGCTTTGCATGTGAGAATCACATAAAGATATTACATATATTTGTATCTTGTACGATTTTTATCATTGGGAATTGACTACATAACTATAATGAAAGGCACCCCGATTAATGTGATATTGGAGATGAGGGTACAATTTCTCCTATATGGTTGACTTTTATTAGACGGGTGGGATCCAATAACGGTCATATTTTCAATTTTAATTGAATTTTAAGCCGTACCAAACATGCCGTTAATATACTTGAAAATATTCTAGTTTGTGGACCAACCACCCTTCAATTATAGAAGTCTACTCAATTTTCTCAAATTTAAATTTGTGAATTACTGGTGTATCCAGCCGGCCCTTGTATTTGCTTTTCATATTCCTCCTCATCTTTCAAATAAACAAGATATTTGCCATATCTACATTTTGAGATTCTTTAATTAATTAATTATAATTATACTAAATATTCTAAACTGCTGGCCTCTCGTCAACTTGCTTGCTTTTGTATAAAAGTTACAATTTCTTATTCTATATAAAATTAAAATTTGTTTAGAAATATTTTAAAAGGCCCTACAAATGTGATTCGTTATATATATATATATATATATATAACGAATCTCCCTGTATGGTACACATATAAAATTTTCATTCTCATTCTTTTACTCATTTCCAATCACACATTCTTCAATAAAATAATATTTTTCATCACATTAATAATTTTTTCCATCTTTTTCAACCATACATTTCCATCAATCTATTATTCCAGAATACATTCTCCCAAAATAATTTGCCTCAAATACACTCATTCATATCACTCTTAATAGTATATATTTTTCTAAATAATGTTACTTTCCTAAATATATCACCAAGCTAATATTCTCAACATATCTTTTTTTCATTAATATAAAGCAAAAAGTTACAAATATTTTGCAATGTTAGAATCAATCTAGCGTGACAACATGCATCTTGCTTGATCCGTCGAATGTGGAGTTTCGATACAAGTCATTAGCATCGATCTACGGGACAATTAGTTACATCATAGAATGTCGTCAATACTTAAATACACACAATAATAATATATGACGAGCTCGATTATCCTGTATAACACAAGTCATTATTTTCTATTTACGCTCGCACTCTTTGACGTGATACTTGTTATCGACTACATTACAATTGACAATTAAATATCAAAGGACATTTGTGCTTAAAGTCCAAGCATTATCTCTACTAGTATAATTTATATTTATAATATCGTGTGAAGTATATTCTTATTTTATTGTATTATTATAAAAAATTAAAATAATAATATTTTTATTATTTCATAATATGTTTAAATATTGGAGAAAGAATTATGTGTTAGTAATGCCAAATTAATTTAAAAATCTTAACAAAATATCTAGAGAAAATTATTTAACCACAAATATGTTGGGATAATTTACAATTCGCTAAAAAAAAAGCAACTTTCTTAAAAGTTATTCTTACATAATTATACTGCAACTAGTTTTTGGCCCATGCAATGCACGGGTTGTGTTATTTTGAAAGTAATGTTAGCTTCTTGAATGTTAACGATTGATGTAATATTATATTACAAAATTTTCACACACATTTAAATAGTTTAGTGGTCCATAATTTAG
>CAIGRL010194667.1:0-12315 GCA_903798325.1 Fraxinus xanthoxyloides | reverse complement strand
CAAAAAGCACCGGAAAAAAAAGTTAAATTATGGAAAATAATTTTCTAATTCTTGAAATCAATGTTTCAAAATGTAAAAAAGAATACATTTTCAACAATCTCAAAATGCACACTGAAAACACAAAACCTAAAATGAATTCAAAACTCAAAACACAAAATTGAAACACGAGAGAACGACCCCTTAGTTTCTTAATAATATCTAAGGTAGAAGTGGATAATCTCAATTTCATCCTAAGAAGTTATTCCATTTGATGAATGTTCATGCTGTTGAAATAATTAACCACTTCTAAGATTTGCTTGATTATGATCTTGTAATAAATCCACGTATAAATTGCATATTTGCAGATCGAACATTATCTCCAAGTTGTGAAAACCGAGGTTATGACAAGATCCCATAAATTGTTCGAGGAATACGACTACACAACTCACAGTAGTTTGGTTCGCAGTCTTGATTTCCCAGTTGCAAAAATTCATTTTGAGCCATCGAAAATGAAGGTATTCATTTAAGTGCATATTTGTATGCAGTGTTGAATATGACTGCACCCTGTTTTTCTTCTTTAATAGTGTCCATTATTACACAATCTTCGTAATCAAGTGCCAAATATGCTATACAAGCTTGCATTACACTGTTTATTCCGATTTGTTTCAAATCTTTTCTTTCGTAATCAGGTCTTCATCAATCAATCAAAGTCCTATTCGCGCTTTATTACAAACGTGTGCGCTATAATTGGAAGTGTTGCTACGGTTTGCTCTCTTTCCCCTCTACTTCTCTTATATTTCATTTCTGCCTTTATTAAGAAATTTTCCGTTGTTCCAATTTCATATTAGCCAACACAGACGACATTTTTCATTCTTTCAGGTTGTTGGGATATTACATGTAATTATGTACAACACGATGAGAGCGAAAGCTTTTGACACAGAGTCAAAATTAGTTGGTGTATAAACAAAATCAAGTTCTGTATAAATCCTGTATTTGAGATGTTGTAATAAATTAACTTGACCAGTGTGTATTTTGCTATTTAAAGTTCTACAATGGAAGTATGAGAAAGACTACTATATATTTTGGTTGTTCTTGCTTTCAGTTATTTCACTCTACAATTCTTTCGAAGATAAAAATAAATATGAGGTCTGTTGATGGTTTGAGTAAATCATTCTTGTTGATTTGATGTCATTAAAACTAAAGTTTTATACAGTGTATCAGCCAATGAAAATAATTAGCCATTATTGTGCATACTCGAAGGTGGACACTATTGAATAGGAGGTAACGAGACTTGACCTCGGGCCTCTTGTTTTCGTCATATCGGTCGAATCACTTTATCTAAAAGTTTAAGTTAGAGGTGAGATAAATTTTACTTGTTTCAAAGATGTTTAGTCCATGAACCACGAAAATTATCAAGTGAGCATTTGAATATTTTTCTCAAGGTTTTACAAGAGCTTTATTACTTGTTATATGACTCACAAGTGCAATAACAGTGTATAAATTATAATCCAAGAAAAATATACAATTTATTTCCTTTTACACACTGTAGATTATACACAAATATGGCACTGACCAATACAAGCTTTCTATAAGACTCATTTCTCAACTGTATATAACCAATATAAACAACAAGAAAGAACCGTAAATATAAGAAAAAGAAAATACCATTTTCAATTCAACTGCACATCAAGAAACTAGAAGAAGGATTAACGAACCAAGAAAAGTTCCAATGGAGCCAATCACACTCATGTCAATTGAAGCAGCACCATTATTCTTCGGAGACTCCTGACCGGGAGCCGGGGCAGGGTTTATCTCCACGCCGTCAGGCGGAGAATCTTCAAAGGTAGGTGCTGGAGATGGTGCCGGCACCTCGGTTGATGGTGAAGGAGGAGATGAAGGTGGTACTGTTTGCTTGGAACGGTAGCTTCTATCTGCCATTACAACCACCATCAGTTTTTCATTCTTGAGACAGTTTTCTGCCACTCCACTTATGAAGTAAAATGGTCCTGATTGATCTAACTTGAACACTGTGTGACCATCAGAAAATTTTGCAATGGGGGATGCTGTATTGCAATTTGTGTAGTCATCCTTAGTTACTTGTAATACAGAGTCTTTATCAGCAGGATAAACAAATACTGCAATTTCCAAAAAGATTATGGAAGTTAGATGATGGAAATGTGAAGGATTAAGCACTGGAGTCAATTATGAAAGCAATACAAGTTAAAAAACGAAATCAGGAATAAACACTATCAAACACACAGATTTATAGTGAATCAGTGATTCATCATTGACATCTGTTAGAAGCTTACAATCGTGGTCTCACACCTCTATGTATGTGTAAAAATCGTTTTTCGTCCATGGTAATGGAGAGAAGTGTATATTATAATTAGGCTCCACAAAGTCGACGGGAAAAAATCCAATTGCTGCTGGTCGGCAGCTTGTTAGCTAAAGGAAAAATGGAGATAAAATCAATATCACTTACATAGGGTGTCACCAATCTGAAACCGGTTCATCTCTGCCCACTGATTGTAACTGGCTGCTGCATTTGGATCATTACGGACCGTCCAACTGCCCCTCGGACCTCCAACCCTGAATTCAAATGCGTTACCTCTTTGAATCAGTAACAAAACACTAAGAACTCCTAATACATGAAGGGCATTTCCGTTTGATCCTAGAACGGCTGGAGCCATTGATGAAAAAGTCGACCAGTGGACTAAAATATTAGTCGTCGTGTCAAAATCTGAAAGATTGTATTCAAATGAAGCTTCTGGGATGAAGACAATTGTGAATGGACAGAGTATTTGTAGGTGAAGTTTGTACGGCCTTTACGAACTGTGGAATTGAAGCTTTTGCTTCTTTTGTTATTCTTCTCCTCCTTTCGGGGTTTCTTTACTTCCAGTGCAAAGAAAGCATATGGGGATGTTTCGATGAGAGCCCTTGAGCTTTTTCTGGCCTTTTCAGTAAACCTTTTCCCTCAGTTTATACTTTACTTTTGATCATGTCTAGAATTTTCATGTCTTGCAATAGGGTAATGGCATCTAAAAGAATATCAAGAGAAGCAAGTTTATATACAATTGGAAGCACTAGTTTGTCCAATTCTTCAGCAGCACTTGAAATTTGTAAGCAAGGAGAGGTACAAAAATCGATAAAAATACATGTTGCCGGTTTCAAATTTATTGGGAATAAGTCTGCGTTTCTTGTTATTTCTTTTGCATAGAAATAAAAGATGAGTTTATATTGATGCTGACAAGAACTGAACTTTTTGGGATCCATACTTCTCCAGCCTTTTCATGTCAGATTACACATGATTCTAGTCTCTTGAGAAGAATCAAGGAACAATCAAAGACATATCATGATATAGATTGTCAAAAAGTTGAAAGGCTGAAAAATTCGAAATAAAAAGTTATATTAGACCTGAAAGTCTTAACAAATGTTAATATATGATTATAATTTATAAGTACTACTCGTAAGGCTTATTTGGTTTTTACTTCTTAACCCCTGTTTGTTTCCCATTATTTTAACATCAAAATGAATTTTTGGACATTTTTTTCAATACAATGGGTCCCACCCTAAGACAAAGTCGTCAAAAATTGCGACTAATACCCATAAGCAACTGTCATAACTCCCCTTAAAATGCCAAACAAATAAGATGAAAGTAAGAACTTCCTATCTAGAGACATTAAAAAGGTATTTGGTGTAAATTAAAATCAAATTTTAAATAAATTGTCATAGAAGTTTCTGAAATGTGTGACTTATAAAAGATGTGATTGACATTGATTGTTTGACTTTAACTCAAATTAAAATCTGACCCAAACAACCCTTAAGGAATATAACTATGAAAATCATGTTAGACTAGATATGCAAGTCTAACCAAACATTATTAGTTTTACCTTTCGCATATGAATAAGATTTAGAAATTTGACTTACAGCATGAACCGAAGATCACAAACGATTAAACTTAATTGCCTACATTGGATGCATTCATAACATGTGGTAGTCACATGTAACACTAAACAAACAAGACTTGAGAAGCAAAGTAGGCTCACAGCTTATTACAGCAAACGTTTAGATAGAGGTTTTCTACCGCTCCCCACAATTCATTAGTGTTGCTGTGTAAGTCAAGAAGCTCGCCAACAATAAAGCTCAAATTCGCTCCATAAGAGATCCACGGTGAATCTCAGCAAGAGAAAGGAGGGGTAATAGCACGAGGGTGAAACTATCCATCTTTCATTCAAACCACAGAACCATCACATTTACTTGCAATGGAATGTATAAAAAGAGATACTAGTACACCCAGTGATGATGTTTGAAGGTGTCCATATAGTTCATAACAGCTTACAATGTATAAAATCCATACGAACGGGCTCATGTAATTCGATTTTGCAACAATCTTATTATCAGCATATTCCCAGAAATATACATACACAGTATGTAAATCAACCAGCACCATCTTCATAGCAACCCACATATCATATGAACGACGGACTGCAGTTGACTAAATGGAGAAAACATGCACAGGGAAGGGACGAAGAAAAGAAGACAATAAGTGAAGTTCACATCCCAAATGTCATTATTTCGCATATCCATTAACATGGACAAACATCCTATTAAGATAACACAACAATACTAGAACAGAGATGTGATGGAAATGAAGTGTATATATAATCATACAAGCACAAGAATACTGCAACACAAATTCAAAATAAGTTGGCATAACACCTTCACCACTAACAAGCAATTTAATGGCTACTGAGCAGAAACAGATGACACGGCTCAAAAACCATGGATTTTGATATGCTCCTTTTTCACGATCCCAGCCTGAACAAGAAAGGCTGAAACGTTCTTCCGCTGATCACCTTGAAGTTGAATAACCTGGCCTAGTTCTGGGTCCTGAACAACAGTACCATTGCAGCAAAACTCTTTCTTAAGATCCTTGAGTATTTTATTATAGCTGAATTCCTTCTTCAAACCCTGCACAGTAGTCAGGCTCTTCCTACCATTCCGCTGCTGTACGCGAATGTGGACATAGTCTTTTGTCCCAGCATCAGAATTCTCAGCATTTGCATCAGCAAAAGGATCTTCGTCGACCCAAAAAAAAAATACCAAATTAGCCATTTGCAAGCAAGAAGTAATTCCATTATACACGCCTGACATCTAAAAAGGCCATTGGCCAAATAGGGAGAACTACATGTACTTGTATACTCACAACTTCTATTTTGCATTCTCATTGTGCAAACTTAACATGCAAATGTCTTGCTTGAGCCCTATTTTTTGCCCAAAATGTATTTGGAATAGTATTTTGTTAAGAGAATGTGTGGATACAAAATAAGGAAAAATCTTGGGTTTCGTAATATTATTTTATTAAAGAATGTGGTTGAAAATAAGAGAGAGGAATGTATTTTGGAAATAATGGGGACAAAACAAGGGCCTATACATCAGGTAGGATTCAAAATGAGAAGACCAGAGTAAATAAAAGAACAGCAACCCAAAAGCATTAGGAGTCTGGATATCAATAAAGAAAAATATTTCAGATAAACAAAGCAGCATACCAAATGCAGTTGGAGTTTGGATGTCGAAATCAGACATGAAAGTTGGCTGTTGTAGCAAACGCTGTGTGACCCTTAAACTAGCTGTATATGCTCAGACCTGGATAAAGAAACAAAAATTAATAATTATCAATGATCAGTACACATCAGATTATATAGACATAGACAAAAGCAAATTTGCCAAGCTACATTTTAAGACCTTGATGAAAGGAGAAAAAAAAATCTGAAAAACAATGAAAAATGAAATCGTAAAATGGTCAGCACGAAAAACTCACAAGGTCTCCAATTCTAACTTGGGTAGAAATGCATAATTGCCACAATCTTCTCTCATTTCTTAATTTAAGTGCATGTTCCACAAAATGTTCCTAGAACTATAGCATTAAATTCAGGACAAGATTTAGTGAAGCATGCTTCAAAACTGAAGGTGAAGAACACCTGCTAAATTGTCAATAGATAGAAGACAAGTCCAGATGGTTCCAGCATTCTTCAAAACAAAAAAGGAAAATGCGAAAAAGGGAACAAATGACCAACGTTTGCCTATATATCGGGTTTTCCAAAGTTTCCTAATTACACTCCCTTAATGGGCACAAAGTTAAAGGCAGACAATTCCAGCAAGTTCCTGACTGCCTACACCAACAATCACTAAACAACTACGGTAAACCTCACTTTCAGATCTGATTTGAAAAGAAAAAATTAATTAGGCCACATATAACTCATCTATAAGATTGGCATTTACAAGAAACACAGATCGTAATAGAGGTGCGACTGCAATTCTCTAATGACAGCACAAATTTTACTGGTATGCACAAATTATACCCACCCCACCACGCAACAACCAAACCAAATGCTTTATCCACTCTCAATCACTAAATTTTGACATTATAATTAATAGCGCACAAAATTAACAAACTAAGACAATATTCGATACCTAGAGTTGAAAGATGCAGTGGTTCTTCATTTAATAATAAGGAAAGTATATCATTATTCCAAGTCATGATTTAAAAAATACAGAAATTATAACACCAGTAGAATTCAGCATGAAATTCATAAATATATAACAAACTGGCATCCCATATTGTTCAGTATTAACAATTCTGAAAACTTAACGATAAGGCATAAGCTAAGTTTTAAGGAAAAATGATCCCCCAAGATTATACCATAGAGACAAAAGAGTTTAACAAGGGACCAAGACTTCCAGGAAAAAAAAAATAATGAATAAAAAAAATTCAGTTCTTTATAGTATGAATAACAATTCAATCAACAAAAATAAATCAAATTTATAGAACTAATCCCAAGGAATTTATCAAAGACTAAGACCTTCATCATCTAAAAGATAAAAAAATTGAGGAACACAAAACACAACCCGATCTATTCGAACAAATAAAAACAGAAAATCCAATTCTTTATAGCATGCAGAACTCATAAACAAATAAGCAAATTAACAACATTAATCCCAAACAAAAAATCCCGATGAATAAAAGAAAATAAAAAAGGATAAACCAACACCATCGGATAAAACCATCGTGCAACTCTAATCGAAGCGGATCTGAAAGTGTCGTCCAATTAAAAAGAGAAACTGTGTTCTAGCACTTACTTGATCCGAAGACTAGGGTTTGGCGAGAAATTGAGGTCTGCAATTAAAGAACCGAACCCCAAATTCGGAGAAGCCCGAGCAGTGAACGACAGAAGTCAGTGCTTGGGTAGAAAAGGGAGACCCCCAGCGTTCAAATCGAGGTTATAAAGAATCGAGATTAAGGTTTATGGATTGTCGACAATTGGGGGTGGGCACGTGGCTATGATCCAGAGCAGGTGCACGTCTGATTTAGTAATTACGGGAGTAGACAATAGATACTCTGCTTATGTTTTACGACAAATTGCCCACTGCCCAGCACGTGGTTAAATGGTTACGGCCACTGCGACGAGTGTGGATATGGATGGCTTCAAAATATTTTGCTTTTTAGCTCCATTTTGATCCACATTAAAATTTTCATTCTCATTCTTTAATCATTTTTAATCACATATTTTTTAATAAAATAATATTTTCCATCGTATCAATAATTTTTCATTTTTTTTTCTCAACCACACATTTTCCGACAATCTACTATTTTAAAATACATTATTCCAAAATAATGTGGTTCAAACACACCCTTAAACATTTTATTTTTTTTTATATAGCAATAATAAATGATCAATTGGATCGGTTTTTCATGAATCGTGGTGCTTGGTTAACACGACGTGCCCATACGACAGACCAACCTATGCATAGGTTGAATTTAGACCATTTTTATTCGTTTTTTGTGAGAGCTTCGATAAAAGTTTATGTTTGATGTTGATTTAAATTTAAATCAAAATCAATCATTAATTCAACTATATATTTTATGCGATTCACAATTTTTTATTTACATATTTTATCGACTTTTATCAAAATTTACTAAAAATCTGATTTTAATCACCATAAAATAGGGCAATATTTTCTT
Organism: Fraxinus xanthoxyloides; assembly: GCA_903798325.1. NCBI lineage: Eukaryota > Viridiplantae > Streptophyta > Magnoliopsida > Lamiales > Oleaceae > Fraxinus > Fraxinus xanthoxyloides. The sequence goes on along the minus strand of CAIGRL010194667.1, from coordinate 4,313 downwards.
TGATATCAATTTTTCATTTTAAAGATGTAGAAGGAAGATGAGATACTACCACTTTATGAATCACGGTGCACAATTAACTCGACATAAAAATAGACATAGGTTAAGTCTGTACGTGTTTGATCAGATTTTACTGTAAAAAGGTAAATAAATATAGTATAATTCAAACGATATACAGATAAAAATACTTTTTCACACATTGCAAATAGTCATATCTTGGGATAATGTCACTAGGTCGATTTTGACAAGTAAATCACATAATATAAATTAAGCAATATTCATATTTTATTACATACGGTGTATATTTCATTAGAGGATGAGATAATTTTTCAAATGAAACTGATACATTACACGGCTGTTCCAGTTCTGTCCTATGAATGCATGGATGGCGATTCAAAATCAAGCATAAAGATCTTCTCACGACCTTTAGTCCCAAAAGTCTTATCTGGCTTCCCTAGAAATTTACTAATCAACAAGATTAGCAGAATCAACAATGAATCGCTTCAATAAATTTTGCACCATCATTCAAAGAAACCACAGGGAAATTTAGCTAAATTTGTGCTTGTATTTGAACCTCTCCATAGATATATAAATCTTAAACCGGCAAAAGATTTACCATATCACAAGAATTTACGATGAAACACTACTACGAAAATAAAACAAAATGCAAACAATTCAAGATTTACCAAGAAGACTGAACTTTATTTATGAATGGGAAAAATCCCATCAATGTTGAAACCTTAAAGACAGACACAAGCACCACTTTAACGAAGAAAAGTGGCATACTTCACAAAACCACGACTTCATGAGACGACGATTAAAAAACAAAGGAAACGCCACTTTAATAGAAAGACACCATCATGTATAAACGACCCACATAACATTCAGAGGCCACCACGGAGACGGAGGACAAGGTGAAGGGTAGACTCCTTCTGGATGTTGTAGTCAGCAAGAGTCCTCCCATCTTCCAGCTGCTTTCCAGCAAAGATCAACCTTTGCTGGTCCGGAGGAATACCCTCCTTGTCTTGAATCTTGGCTTTGACGTTGTCGATTGTATCGGAGCTTTCCACCTCCAATGTGATGGTTTTTCCAGTAAGAGTCTTCACAAATATCTGCATACCTCCCCTCAACCTCAGGACCAAGTGCAGAGTTGACTCTTTCTGAATGTTATAATCTGCCAATGTTCGGCCGTCCTCAAGCTGCTTACCAGCGAAGATCAGCCTCTGCTGGTCCGGTGGGATACCCTCCTTGTCCTGGATTTTAGCCTTAACGTTATCAATAGTATCGGAGCTCTCAACTTCAAGGGTAATTGTCTTCCCAGTCAGGGTCTTGACAAAAATCTGCATACCACCACGAAGCCTCAACACCAAGTGGAGTGTGGATTCCTTTTGAATATTATAGTCAGCCAAAGTACGGCCATCCTCAAGCTGTTTACCAGCGAATATAAGCCTCTGTTGGTCTGGTGGGATGCCCTCCTTGTCTTGGATTTTAGCCTTAACATTATCANGATACCCTCCTTGTCCTGGATTTTAGCCTTAACGTTATCAATAGTATCGGAGCTCTCAACTTCAAGGGTAATTGTCTTCCCAGTCAGGGTCTTGACAAAAATCTGCATACCACCACGAAGCCTCAACACCAAGTGGAGTGTGGATTCCTTTTGAATATTATAGTCAGCCAAAGTACGGCCATCCTCAAGCTGTTTACCAGCGAATATAAGCCTCTGTTGGTCTGGTGGGATGCCCTCCTTGTCTTGGATTTTAGCCTTAACATTATCAATGGTGTCGGAGCTTTCAACCTCAAGGGTAATAGTTTTCCCAGTAAGCGTCTTAACAAAAATTTGCATTCCACCCCTCAGCCTGAGCACCAAGTGGAGCGTGCTCTCCTTCTGGATGTTGTAATCGGCAAGGGTGCGGCCATCCTCAAGCTGTTTACCAGCGAAGATGAGCCTCTGTTGATCTGGTGGGATGCCCTCCTTATCTTGGATCTTGGCCTTGACATTATCAATGGTGTCGGAGCTTTCCACCTCAAGGGTAATGGTTTTTCCAGTGAGGGTCTTGACGAAAATCTGCATTCCACCCCTCAGCCTGAGCACTAAGTGGAGAGTGCTCTCCTTCTGGATGTTGTAATCAGCGAGAGTACGGCCATCCTCAAGCTGTTTACCAGCGAAGATGAGCCTCTGCTGGTCTGGTGGGATGCCCTCCTTATCTTGGATCTTGGCCTTCACATTATCAATGGTGTCTGAGCTTTCCACCTCCAGCGTGATAGTCTTTCCGGTGAGGGTCTTCACAAAGATCTGCATTCCTCCACGGAGACGGAGGACCAAGTGGAGGGTTGACTCCTTTTGAATGTTGTAGTCAGCAAGGGTACGCCCGTCCTCAAGCTGTTTACCAGCAAAGATAAGTCTCTGCTGGTCTGGAGGGATCCCTTCCTTATCCTGGATCTTAGCCTTTACATTATCGATGGTGTCGGAGCTTTCAACCTCAAGGGTGATGGTCTTACCGGTTAGGGTTTTAACGAAGATCTGCATCTGCGAGATTTAACAACAGAACCAATCAGATAACGAGTGACTAAATTCATAAGAAAGGTATGGAATAAATTCAATCAACCAAAAAATAAACTAGTTACACAACCCATCCAAATTCAAGTTATACATGCATCGATAAATATATCAGAGAAGAATTAACAAAATACAGAAAGACCAAAGAATTTGACCAGGAAACTCATCCAAGGAAGAAAAAAATTATTCCACGAATTAGATAACCGAATGAGATTAGTCAAAAGAGATTTATAATTATAATCGAAACCTATGAACCCGTAAACTCCATATTTTACAATCGCTCGAAGAGATCAATGAAAACCTAATATAAAATAGATTTGCAGGATCTGCTAAAAAATCACAGATCCGAGAAACAAGAAAAAGAAATGAAAAATTATTAAACCAAAAGCAGATTTAGACGGATAACCTATGGATCTGCAGGATCCATTAATAAAATCATTTTTTTACAATCACGGACGATAAAAGAACCCCAAATAACATCAAATTCAAAAACAAATGTAAATTTTGATCAATAATCCCTATAGATCTGCATCATCAATGAACAATCGATTCACTTCACAATAACAGATCCAAAAATATCGAAAATCTAAAATCAATAAATCCAAATATCAAAGACAGACTTTGATCTACAACTTACAAAGGAAAATTAATTATAACAAATATAAAATAAATACCTTGAAGTAGAGAAAGAGATCGGAATAAGAACTTTGATGAGAATCAATGAAAGAAGAGAACTTTATCTGATTATGAATGAGAGGGTAAGATGAGAGATGCATGCTTATAAAAGATGAGGTGACCATCTCACGACAAAACTGCCTTCACCAATTAGCCATTTGCATAATGACACGTGTCCTTGATGAGCTGTACCACAACGAACCTTCACGGCAAAGGATCCATCCATTCTTGACTGGTAGATATGCAACACACCCACACACACTTTTCAGCGAGTGAAAGCACGTTCTTCAAAATTATAGACTTTTTTTTTTCTTCTCTCTATTTTTCTTTTTCCTGATATGTCATAAAATAATTACTTCTATTTATTTATTAAATGCTCCTTAATCAAATATGCAAAGTGCGTGAAGTTATACGGGACCAACTTCTGACCCAATGGATGACGTTATATATCTTGGTGGGCTGCGGTTTTGCTTGACCAAGAATTTATTGGAGGAAGAGACGAGATTGTAGACTATTCTCGAATATGCACTAGACCTGTATTTTGGCAGTGTCCACGTACAAAAAAGAGGTCCAACTAAAATGGTTCAAAGAATGAAGTCCAATTATGATGAGTCCAAGTGAGATCATATAAAAATTCAAGACGGAGTTTTATAACGATGACCCATAATCGCTCAAACATGCGAGACGCCCAAGATCTACGAGACGTCCAAAATCTAGGCAAGCATCGTGAAAGCCCTAATGAAGTTATGTAGCGGATGTAGTTAAAAACGATAGTTTCTTGAAAAGTTGTCCATAATGGAGGAAGTTGGTAGTTATAGGGTGATAAGCAGTTTTCAAACGGTTCTACAAGAAAAATTGTCAAGTAAGTATAAAAGAGAAAATAGAGCACGGAAGAAAGCCCAATCAAATCACTCTCGAACAGAGAATTATGTAATTTCATTTCTTTAACTTTCAATTACCTTGCGAATTCAGTATACTTGTGCCTTTTGGAGGCATTTCGCTTCTTATAAATTATTATCTTCATAAATAAAGCACCTCTCGTTGGGACTTTGTCTCGAGAGGTCGTTGTTCCTTACACAATCGT
>CAIGRL010194660.1:0-24094 GCA_903798325.1 Fraxinus xanthoxyloides | reverse complement strand
ATTGCCATCAGTCATAGCCAACATGTAAGAATTCACAGCATTTTTTAACATGAATTTCGGGTCAAGAAACTTACTTGAAATGATGAATTCCAAGATCTTTTGATGGTTGAATCACCTTGCATTCCAAATCTCCAACAATCTGCATTTCTTGTTCTCCAATGGTCTCAATCGCGATAATAATGGAAGGAGATCATTATCCACAATAGTGTCAAATTTTGTAAGATTTCATGCCAAAAATATGGTTATAAGGACTTTCCAATTTAGGTGTAAAATTTCATACGAATATTCACTCCATTTTTCGTGTCCTATTTCTTCCTCTATTTTCCAATTCATAAAATGAATGAAAGTTGTATAGGAGTTGATGGTGGTGGTAGGAAATTGCATAGTTGAACTTCAAATTCAAATCATTCCCTCCAACTCTTTTAATAACTCGTGGGTCGAGTCATCGCACATGGGCAGCCCACGACACCCTATTTTCTAACAAACTATGTTAATGAACATGTCATTAGTAGTATTTATGTAGTGTTGCTGTAAATGTTAGAATATTTAGTTATAGTACGGAAAGGAACGGAACCGAACCCGAACGGTTCCATAATTATATTTGGACCCGACAGTTCCATTTAATACATACCCGAAAGTTTTGGGTCGGTTCGGTTCTGAAGATAACCGAACCTGCTACATGGGCCATTTTTCTTTCAAGGTTTACGTAGCCACAGTTAGGAATAATTCACAGAATTTGTACAAATGCTGTTGTGGCAGCATCGTGTGCATTTGTGTGTGTTTTTTTGCCATCTTTGAATTTGTGTTGTTCATTTTAAATTTCTGTATCAATTTCCTATACTTATAGACTGATTCATGTAGCCAACCGCTTTCCAATTTTCCTTTCAACTTCCACTGTCTCCCCGTCTTTAATTCATGATCTGGTTTAAAAGAAATGCATTAATTAACTATAATTTTCAATGATAGACTATCTTGAACCACTAGTGCACTTGGTGGAGGTTATTGCTTCAATAGTTTGACATGAATGATCAAGTTCTTCTGAAGAAAAATGCGAAGCAATTTTCGAACATGACCACAATCATCTAATTCATTCACACACAACAATTTTATTCAATAAAACAAACGTAGTAGATAAGCATAAAGGATTCCCAAATTCTAACTATTCTTTTATTGAAGAATTCGTATAAGAAAGACTGAACTACTCAAATGAAAGAAAATACTTGAGATTTTTGCTCCTAGTTAAGTAATGAGGTAGCCCCACAGTAAAGGTCATGTAGCTTCAATAATTAAAAAATTATGTATCTACAATTTATGGAGGATGGATGCCATGAGAGTATAAATTCCTTTTAAACAACAACAAATAATAATTGATTGATTAAATTATGTTTGAATATATCTATTTCATACATCATGTATTGAGGTCTTAATAAGTTGAACTAATAATTTCAAAAAAGCAAAATATTCTATACAAGGCTAGAGACTTGTGTGCATAGTTTGATGATTTAATATATATTTGAATAATGATAATTTGGTCACTTTACCTTATTCTGGATATTCGACATGGTCTACAGCTAATAAATAAAAAATAATTTAGACTATACAATTATTGTTAATTGATTGGTTGATTGATTTGCGAGAGTAGGAATCATGACAAGTAATAAAGTGAATATACGAGTCCGAATATCATTTTGAGTAATTATTTATTATCAATATTTATTTTAATATAGCTTCAATCAAATTAATGTTGTCAATCAATTAAAAAAATCAAGATTTTAAGTTGTTGCTAAACTAAATTAATTTATGCTAAATTAAATTAACCTAATAAATTTAATTGGTAGAGACTTATGGTCCATGGATTAAGTGGTTAGGAATTCTGAATTCACCTAGGTTAATAAAATGTCCATTCAATGAAATATCATTCAATCCCTTTCCCATATGTAATAACAATCGAATTTATCAATTTTAAATAGTAATCTCTCTCGGAAAAACTAACTCTTTTCACTTGTCAGATTTATTATGTCTCCCTGTAAATTCATATACATATAAAAGCATCTAATTTTAGAAATTCAATGATGATTGCATAGCCTATACTCATCTCTCCATCTCTTATAACGCACATGTCACTTATTGTACGAGTTATACAAATATATCTCTAAATCTTAATATAGTCCTTAAATCAAGTTATTGATGATCAAACAATTGAATATCATTAAATACACAATAAGCAATTAATACATAATAAAGGTTGTAAGAAATCAATTGAAGTAAATACACATTAAACTTAAACTACATCATTCACCATAATAACCAATTATTTACATGTCCCTGATAATTGTGTTCCTCAACTTTCAAATTACAAATTGAGATACAGACCTTGACGATTCAATGTATTTGAATATGTAATTACGCCTCAAGATTGTATCTCTAGCCTCCCCTAATTTTGAATGGAAGATTTCATAATTATATACCTATATTAGGTCTAAAATGGAGTTTTAAAAAGACCGGGAATCATAATCTTAGTTTATTTTGGATATATCAAATTCTTAAAATTTGAGGGGCTATTTTTTTTGTGTTTCAATTTTGTGTTTTGAGTTTTGAATTCATTTTGGGTTTTGTTTTTTGATGATCTGTGTTTCAGTTTTCAGTAATCACAGGGGTAGTTAAGGGATGGGGATCTAGTAGTCATAAGAGGATGGTCCACTCACCAGTGTCGATGTCAAATTGATCATTTGATTATTGATATTGATATTGATATTGTACAAAACTCTATCTAGTACGTAGTAGGTGGGTCAAGGGCCTAATGAAAGATTTCAAATGAGATTATTTCGAGTCAATTTTGATGAATATTTGTGCACGATACATCTTTAGCATAATGTTTAGAGTAAATGGCATAGTGTCATTTACTATTATCACTCATACTCATAACTTGCATGATTCTTTCTTATTGAGCATTGACTTATGTAGTTCTTACATTGTAGGTGAGCATGGAACTTCCTAGGAGATATGACTGGCTACGGAGTTCTTACGGGATTTTGAAGTTTGATGTACATGGATGATTGCCACCTGTAGATGTGTTAATAACCTATGCCACCGACTGAGCATATCGCCACACGATTAGAAGAACCAACCTGATGTTTAATGGCAAAGTTGAATTGTTACAAAAAGGAAATCCACGATGTGTGATGGGCAGACACAGAATCTTGGCCAGACAAATGCTTGATGCCTCATGATCACTGTATAAGATAAACTCCCACTAAAAAATAGATAGTCCCGCCAATGAGGTGACTGTATAAGATAAACTCCCACTGAAAAATAGATAGTCCCGCCAATGGCGTATGGCCTAAACAACGACATAAAGTTCTGCATCATAAGTGCATCATAAGTGTTATATCTTCTACGAGCCCCTGCCAACTTCTAACTGAAATAAGCTACTTGTTTTCCCTCCAGGTTGAGAACAGGGTTGATGCCCACTTTAGAGGCATTGCAATGTAAGGCGAAAACTTTGTGAAATCAGGTAATGCAAGGACCAGGACCGAAGTCAAGTGTTCCTTAATAACCACGAACGCCTTCTCAGCCTCGGGTGTCCACTGAAATTTATTCTCCTTCATGCAATTAGTAATGGGAGACTTGATGGAGCTAAAGTGCTAAATAAATCGTCGATAAAATGACGCCAAGCCATGGAAACTCCGCAGGATGATGACTGGTAGAGTTATTTTGTAGACTCTAGTTGTATTATATTTTGGGGATCGTGTATGACTTTTAAAATGGTATGTAAGTACTTTTACAACCTCAAGATAAATATGTTGGACTATGGTTTTATGATCTTTAGTTTCGGATATACTTTCAGGGATGCCCTCATTTATTAGCACAAAAAAGTGCGGGTGAATTTGGATGTCTAGGTCAAGTTATCAATTGTATTCCTACACCGGTTAGTATATTATATGAACGGGTTGTGACATAATTTCAACAGTGTGTTGATCAACTGTAGCTCACAGCTATGTAAGCTCTGCCATCATCCAAGCCTACTAATTGATCGGCACAATCATCTGTCCCTTAAGTGCCACAAAAGGATCAACAGGAACAAACGAAATATCACACTGACTTAGTGGGAAGAGGAGAAGGAGTAGAAGACGATGGAATATCAGTGGACGGATGAGCAGTGGACGGATGAGCAGAAGAAAAAGTAGGAAAATTCGAAGGGATAAAAAGAAATGAGGTCATCTATAGAATCAGCCGGTACAGTTAGGTCAAAGGGCTGTGCTGCCTCAGAAGAAGCATGTGACCTACTTTGAGCAATGGTAGTATGGCCAATCAGCTGGGAAACCCGATTCGAGACCCCCTCTGGGAAACTTACTCCTAGGGTATGTCACTATCCTATATATCAAACATGTATAAGACAGTCCCACCCTCATCCCTGTGACATGAAAAGCCCATAAAATATACTGGCAAATGAATGAAGGTAAATCAATAAAATTTCCATGCAGCAGGGCGTACAAGAATTGAGCCTTTTCCATGGGTAATGAAGAAGTATAAGACACGAGCCAAAGATTCGTGCACATAAGGGAAGGTGACTGGAGTTTCAGTTGTTGAAGCATGCGGTGTTCTTCATTAATCCACAGGAGATAGTCGATTTCACAAATATGGGAGTTGCTACGGGAGAGCACAATCCAAGAGAGTTTGGGAAACTGCAGCTGGAAGTTGATGCATGAGCACAAAATTCAGGAGACTTGTGGTAATTGCAATCAGGAGGTCAAAAAGTTCGTGTCGTTGTCTTTTCTGACGTACTATAAGTTATAAATCATTTATAATGGATTTTAACTAGCAAAGTGTTTGTAGTTTTTACCCAGTTGGGGTTTTTTCGTGATCGTATCATGTGTTATTTATTGCTTTCTTTACTGTTATTATATTCTGTAGTATTCAAACATTAGATAATTGAATTGATTGCATAACCTTCTACAGATAATTAATTAGTGATATGTTGCTGGTTAGTTATAGTTTTAAATTTCACATTTACACCTATTCACCCTATCTAGGCGTAGTTTCGGTCGTACTTCGTATTTTCACTTACTAACAATAGTTTTAACAAAACTGTCCTTTGAGTGTTATCTTTTAATGGTTTCCTATATTGTTGTTTGCTGAAAATATATATCAAACAAGCACTATATTACCAATTCAACATTTTGTTTTCAATCATGCCCTGATCATCATTTTTCTTTATCTCCAGTCCCTTAGTATCAATATATACTATTAGGTATTTGATGTAATGTGCAAGTCTATTAACAAAACAAACTAAAATTAATATATTGTAAAAGTCAAGGAGTTAGTTGCTAATAGTAAAGATTGTGTTATATTATTTCTAGGGTTCGAGAATGGAAAAGGAGGACAAACGGATCCAAAATCTCGCTAGAGTATCGTCATGAGTTGGCTCGAGCGTCAGAAATAAAAATTACGTCACCTGCTTGCCGCTAGGACTTCGCTCGCTTGTCGCCCAACGTTTGTTTTGAGCCACGAGGTTATATGAAAACTTTAATTTGCATTTTAAGGCTTTTTGTCCGGACCATTCAACCTTAACCCTATCATATAAATACCAAAAAAGCCACAGAACAAAAATTCTAAAGTTGAAAAATAGAGAGAACTTGAGAGCTTCATCTTTTCATTTCCAATTCATTGAGAAACTTCAACCTTCATTGATTTGGTTATACTTGGCCAAAAAAAATCAGCGTTAGTTAATCTAAATACCAAGCTTACTGAGGAATGGGGAGTTCTTCAAGAATCCACAGGAGATAGACGGATCCACAAAACCAGGGGTTAGAGAATTCAGGAGAGTTTTGATATTGCATTTAAGGAGTTGATGTAGGAGTGCGCAATCCAGGAGGGCTGTTAGATTGCAGTCGAGAGTTGGTGCAGGAGCACGCAATCCATGAGGGTTGTCAGAATCTCAATCGGAAGTTGTTGCAAGGCATGCAATCCAGGTAAACTATATTAACTTCAATCAGGAGGTCAAAACGTTCGTGTCGTCGTCTTGTCTAGCAGACTATAAGTTCGATCGTTTATATTGGATTTTGATTAGTAAAGCACCTAGAGTTTTTACCTAGGTAGGGTTTCTCCGTGAACATTCCACTTGTTTTGTATTGTTTTATTTACTATTTTCATATTGTGCGATATTCAAACATAGGGTAATTAGAATGTATGCTTCACCATCTGGAGATAATTAATCAATAACTTATTGCTGGTTAATTACAATTTTGAACTCAGCATTTACCCGATTCACCCCCCTCTAGGTGTAGTTTGAGTCGAACTCGTTATTTTCACATACTACATTTGGAAGTTTGATCTCTAGTTGGGCATTTCTTGCAACCTCAAAATAGATACTCAAGCCAATGCCATCTAAAACAATTACCATATAATTTTATGATTTATTTGATATAAAATATTGCATGTTCTGACAAGAAACAATTAATTGACACATATATGAGAATCACGGGAAAATGAAAAGAAATAGTTGTCATCTTAACAAAACTTCAAAGTTGTACCAAAATGTTTCAGACACCTAAGGAACTTTAATGCCCCCGAAACATTAAGCATAAAATACATTAAAACCAATTCGCAACTAACTCAAAACCCCATTTTTAGAAAAATCGATCCGAAAAAAAAAATTACCAGAACGTTGTTAGAAATGAAAGTGAAAAATCGACCAACAACAAATGTTGATGAATGGAATTAAAATGTAGAACCCATTTGTGCAAAGTGAATAAGCAATCAAATACCACTATTACTATCTTTAGTTGAGATGAATTAGGATTTTTTGTTCTGATTTCAGATACCATCTATTATAGCGTTCTCTTGGTTAGTTACAAAGGCATGGTTCTTGATGTCCTCGATTACTTCTTTTAACTTTGTGAAGAACCAAAGCATTGCTGGATCATTCTCGCTATAAACTATGTCAAACACAAAGGGTAAATTTGGATGTTGGCATCTTAACATGTACTAATAATCAACTTGCCTTCATATCTAGCTTTTAGGGTTGTACTGTTGACTAGAATTAAGCTTTCATCGAAATACAAAATCCCCAAATGAATTGTTCAAGAGCTATAAAGAAATACTTGAAGAGTTCTTACAATAAGTCTCAATAAAGAATGTCGAGTTAGGATTAGTTCTCCCCATATTATGGCAATACTTGGTCAATTTAATATAATTTCTTCGACCGAACACATTACATCCCTAAACGCACATTCTTTAGCCTTCAAGCCTTATCATAGCTCATGACTACCCCGTTCACTCAACAACTGTTATTTAATGATGTTTGCAGATCTATAAATTATTTATAGATCCAGAGTAGACCTATAAACCATGATCGGATTTGTCTGTGATCATTTCTGAGAATACTTTTTTGGCAAGTATGTTCCCATGCATACTTCCAAACTATAAAGTATTCATTCGTGTCTATCTTTCTCATTCGCAAATGCTAACTACAACTATCGTCTACTCACATGATTGTGTAAATAAACTTGTTTGATTTATTCACTTTGAACTCAACGTTTTATTTCATTGTAATCTTATGTACAACGTTTTGCAAATCTCTTTTCATGTCAAGCAGTTGCTCAACATGCAATTTGCATCATTGGGAACCACACGCTAATAATTAGAAGACTGCGTACTCGGTCCAACCTATAAGTTCCCATCCCACTCACATCTCTCATGGATAAAGTAATCAAATCCTGATTTGTAAATGGAATTTTCTTCTCGTTATCTTGAACTAACTTGAACATTCTCTACGTAATACTGAGATTATGGTGTGTAGCAACTATTTCAGAAATGACCAATCATCCTAACGATTTAGAAGTAACCCTCACATGTGGAATTAGAATGATTGAACGCTTATTAAATAGAAATCTCAATTCTATATTTTACTGAGAGGTGTCAATGTTGAGAAGGTGTTGTAAATTAAAGTACATTTTCACGTATGATTTACTCCATCTTGTCAAGTCAAATTTTTTAAAAGAGGTTAAATTAATTAAGCTAAATTTTAAAAATTGTAAAAGAAAAAAAGTAAAATTTAAAGGCCATTTGTGAACTGATGGTCCAAAATGCCTAGACGGTTGGGCCGTATATTAAGACATCTAGACTCTCTATTCACATACCATGGGTCGTCTAGAATGCACATCCCAGCATCTTTCTTAAAAAATTGTAGATTTTTCTAAAGTAAAATGTAAAAAATTATCTGTATATTAACATATGCCGAAATAAGATTTAATGATAAAAAAAGTAAACCAATTTAACGAAAAAAATTAAAATATGCGCAAATATACTTATCGTTTAGAAGTGTTGGATATAAACAAGATTTTCTTTGTTGAACATGTGATAAGTTTTTGAGGTTTTAAGGTTAAAGAAGATGTAAAATAAAAGAGTGTTATTTGCTTTGGAGAAAACAAATAAAGAATATGACTTTATTTTGAAATTTTAAATGAGAAGCGTTTCTTTGTAATTGAAAGGGTATTATTGTCTTTTTAACATAAACTTATTCTTGTAATTTAATAACCTTCTTAAGGTATCTTGGTAAGTCAGAAAGGCCATTGTGGTGAATAAATAATAAGTTACGCTTATGTGGTGAATGGACATCTTGACTTGGCTAAAGAAAAAACTATCCCCCATGATTGGTGGTATAGCTTCAAGTAGGGATTCTAGTAAGAAAATAATGCTTGAGGTTCATTCTATGCTATCCCATAACCTACCTTTGAGATCAATGAGGATGTTATATTTAATTGGAAAAGACCTAGCAGCTACTATCACCTTACATTACGATATCATCGTTACCTCGGTAGCCATCGCTAACTTTGAAGTAAGAAGATATTAGTAGACAGTGGAAGCACAACTAACGTGTTGACCTAAGACCCGACAAAAAATAATAAACTAATCTACGGATTGATTATGCATGTCTACACTCCCTATGATGCTTTTGGGAGGGGGCACATTCAAAATAAAGATCATCATTGACCTCCCTATCACATTGGGCATTGACTTTAAAGAGACCACCAAGATAGTTCCCTTTTAAGTAGTGAGCATCCATATGGACTATGATACCATCTTGGGACGATTTGTCATCAACAGAAGAGGTTAGAATTCCTAATACTTGGATCATTAGAAGTAGGCATTGTAAGAGTGGTTCAAAATGTGGCCAGTCATGTTATGTCAATAGTATCAATGGCATCAAACCCAAAAGCATACTCATCATCATTGACCTGACCACATCTCAGGAGGGACTATTGCAATGTAACGAGATCGAGGATATAGTCTTCGATGACGGAAAGAACGTCTGGATAAGACTGATCCTAAAGGCCTCTTTCAAGAATAGATGATTGAATGTCTCATCGAGTACATCAATGGTAAACTGGCTGAATGTGATCCCATAACAAAAAGATTATTTGCTCCAGAATGTAGAGAGTTTATAAAGAAAGAGATCAATAACCTTACTAAAGCCTAATTCATCCTATATGTACAATATGTGGACTGGCTCATCGATATTGTAATTGTGAAAAAGGCAAATGGAAAGTTTTGGGTTTGTGAGGACTATATCAATTTTAACAATGCATGTCCTCAAGATAGTTGATAAGTGTTAAATTTACACTTATTGAAGCCACCAAAAGTGATTTTTATTGGTGTTATTATGAATTTGGTACTTACGTTTTTGTGTTTTGGGGATTATGTAGAAGAAAACTCGGATTGGTGCAATTACTGATGAAGAAGGATGAAAGGAATGAAATCTACAATTTTGGGATTGAATTCCACACTTTGAAAATTCAAGGAACTGATTTGCATGAATTGGAAGATATAAAGCATTGATGCAATTATAATCAAAGTGGAGGACAAAAATTATGATTGAAGTCAAATTTAAGTGTTGGAATGGAACTTGGAAAATGAATCAACTTCAAAAGGGAAGTAGTGGATTGGGAAATCTAATTGGGACTGAAAATAAGGATAGAAAAAGAAGAGAGCTATAGGAAGGAAAGAACAGGGGAAGGAAGGAAAAGAAAAGGAGACAATGGAGAGATGGTAGAAAGGACAAAAAGGAGAAAAAAAGGAAAGACACGGCATCAAAGAATTGGGGATAAAAGCGATTATTCCGCACAATCATTACAACAAATTGGATAAGAATTTGAGGAGAAATTTATTACGTTCGTCGTCGTTACAACTTAGAGATTTACACTATGCGAGGAAGGAGACAAAGAATATTGTTAGAAGTCCTGTGGCGAAGATTAATAATAGCTCGGAGGATTTTTATCTTGTTGAGTGTAACTGAACCTCATCATGTTTTCCAACTTTTATTTGTTTGAGCACTATGAGTGGCTAAATAAATTTCTTGTTAGAATAGATGATGTAGCTTAATATTTTTTAATATTTATTTAATTCCAAGATTTTCATGCCACACTACTATATTTTAATTAATTAGTGTGTGTTTAATGCTTCAATTGCCAGCGCACAACAACTAATTGATTTGGGAATAATACTAAGACTGAGAGATGACATATGATTCTAGTTCATAAAATAATTAATATAGATATTATAAGAGATCGAGAGATAATTATAAGCTTCGCGATCCATGTTGAATTCTTATATATTAATGTGTTCATATGTGTGTGAATTTATATAGATTTATAATAAGTTTGGGCATAAGAATAAGATTAGTGTTTCTTGAAAGAGATCACTAACTACATTAGGCTAATTCGATAGTTGGTACATATGAAAAATGGTTGGATGAATTGAGATTGTATACATGTTAAATAATCTAAGTGAAATCGAAAATCTTAACTACTTAATCGCATAATTTTATCAATCGTGTTATTTGATTTTGTTATGTAATTTGTTAGAACTTCGTTTATAACACAAATTGATTTATTAATTAGTTACCATTTTAATTTTAATTGAAGTTAGGTTAGTTTAAAAATTTATAGTAGATGGTAAGTCTTTGTAGGACGATATTCAAACTTAATAAATTCACTTTATTACTTGTCATGATTTGTACACTTGCGAAATCTCACGAATAATAGCTACTAAACTAAGATTGGCCACCTCATGGACTAAACCACAAGTCTTTGGATATACATCTTCCTTGATGCCTTTTCAAGATATCACCAAATATGAATGAATGAAGCGGTCAAGAAAAGTACTGTGTATGCTACCAGCATAGGGATCTATTATTATGAGGTCATTCCTTTCACTTTAAAGAAATCAAGGGCAACATATAAGAGTCTGGTCAATGAAGTTTTTGTGGATCTCATTAGTAAGACCATTAAAGTATCGATGACATGTTCATTAAAAGATTAAGCCTGACATATCACCTCCATATGAGATGCTTAAAAATGTCAATTTTTTTTAAAGATGTTTTAAGGCACCAAATGAACCTTCCAAGTAAAATATAAAGAACATGTGACCAAGGTAGATAAGGTGGATGAAAGTAAACAAGAAGTTGAAGTTAAAGAAGAGGATATAAATGTTATTATTCTTCGTGTATGAAGTCATAATATTTTATAGCACGTACACATTTAATGAAAAATTATAATTTTCTGGATATAAATTTCTTAGATGTGTTAGAACAATTAGAAAAGTTAAATTAAAAATCTAGTTAAACAGATAACATTATCATCGGAGTTTCTTGTTCTTTAATTTTTTTCCTCCACGTTTTAAGATTTGGTGTGAAAATCAAGTTCAATATATGTACTTTATTTGACCTCCTTACCATGATAGTTTTGAGAAAGATTTATGACCTATTTTACCGTAATTGAACCACCTTAGCATGATATTGTGCATTTCATGTGTCAAATTTGCATGATATTGTACAATAAGTATGCATTTGAGATGTCAAATTCATTAAACCAAGTTAATGCATATTCGAGTTATAAATGAACTATGTCTTGTTTTAAGAAATGAAAGCGTATTAATGCAATTCCAGCATTTGTATTTTGTTTTTTTTCCCTACATTGTAAATCATATTCATAACGAATTTATAAGTACAGATTAACTATCCAGAATCTAAACAAAAAATTCATTCCTTATTTGGATTTGAATGTAATATGGATGGAGCATCAGTCCACATACCCAAATCTTAAATTGTTAATGATTGCATAAAAACTAGGCATTAAAAAAGAAAGAATTGCTAAAATTTAACATTAGTCCACGTACCCAAATCTTAAATTGTTAATTATACTTTGTAGCTGAAATTTACGCAATTCGATCCTAATAATACCTAGAGGGAGGTGAATAGGTATTTAATGCGGAATTAGAAACAATTACAAATTAAGCAGCAACAAGTCGCTTTTAATATTTATCTAGATAGTTAATCATGCAGGTCAAATTATCATATGTTGAATTACCACAATTTGCATATTATAAATAATAAATAATATAGCAGTAAATAATACAAGAATTGTTCACAGAGAAATTCAATTGAAAAAACTCTGGGCACTTTGCTAGTCAATCCACTACAAACTATTCTGTACTTACAATCTACCAGACTAGACGATGACACGAACTATCTAATCTCCTTATTGCAATTCTGACTGCTCTCCTGAATTCTGTGCTCCGTTGCACCAATTCCAACTGCAATAACCAATACTCTCTTGAAACTCCACTATCGTACAACAGCCCCTAGTTTGCTATAATCACCTATCTCTTATGGATCATGAAGAACAACTCGTTGTTGACAGACTGAAATTCCAGTTGCCTTCTTCGATCTTCAACACCTCTGATAGATATCTAGAAAGTTTGGTATTTGGTATTTTGATATTGAATCTGATATTTTTCTGACCAAAATACTTACATAAGTTGAATGTTGAATGATGAAATGAATTGATCTCTAATAGATGAAGCTCTCTCAAATAACAACCTTTAGAAAAAAAGTTTTATACGTGTTTTGGTATATATAGATAGGTCAAGAAATCAATGGACCGAGAAAAAAAACCTTTAAAACGCGAAATAAAAATTTCTCGTATAAAGTTGTCGCTCGAGCGAAGGGCCAGCGACAATGGACGTCGCTCAAGCGAAGGAGAGGAGACGGTCTTGCGACGAGATTTCTGCTTTTGTAGCTCGAGCCAACCCTTGGCGACAATCCAGCAAAAATTCATGTCGTTTTCCTCCTTGTTCCGAACTCAAAACCTTAGACCTAATAATCAACTTTAAAACAAACTGAAATTGCACATTACTCCTTGAGTTTTTACACTTTATCTAATTAAGTCATTTTGTTCATAGAATTTGTCAATTACAAAATCAACTAAAACCAAACAGTAACTATATCCAGTAGTTCATTCTGACACTCACTAGTGGCAATAAGATTAATATGACCCAAACGATATTTCTTATTAAGTTATTAATCATTTAATAATTATTCAAATTACTAAAATCATATTCATCAACAAATATGTAACTTTTATGAATAATGAACTGATTTGAAGATTTTTCAAATACAAGTAGTAGTTGTTATCTATCAAAACATCTTAATTTCCCAAAAAAAAAAAAAAAATGATATATGATATCAACTCTATACATTGTACGAGATGGGAAATTTTGCATTCAATTTGTCTCGATTGCTTTTTTTTCTTTTAGTTGTTTTATAATATTCTTCATCTAATACATCACCATACACTCGAAAAACTCATAAGCCTATTTTCAAAGGCTGGTTTGTTATCTTTACTATCCCATGAGTTGTTGCAGAACACGAACAAAAAGTTGAAAATGAGCAGTGGATTATTTATTTATTTTTTACTTTAACGTGAGTCATGTCCCATGAATATACCTAACTATTTTGTTGCAATAGAGACATATAATCTTTATAAATTCTCAGTCAGATTCACTTGATCACTTCTAGGCCATCAATTATTTGCTTCGTCTTACATGTTAAGAATTAAAAACTATACATTTACACAAAAATATATGTGGGAAGGTGGTGGGGTGGAGGAATATAACTTCCATTCATGACAAGGGTTTGGTCTATCTTATAACAATTCCTATAAAAGTATAGCCTAATTAAACCAAAACGATAAAATTCACGATACGTGATGTCTTGGAGTAATAAAGGTTGGTTATATGTGGACATCAAAAGTTATAATCTATGTGGAAACTTATTCTCGAGAGATGCACACACTTTCAAACTTATTCTTTTCACTCAATTATCTCCAGGTGTCCTCTAAAGTTGAACTCATTTACATATACTCTTTACCCTTTCTTAGTTCAGATGTATCGGAATATTACAAGTTCTCCCTTTAACAAGTAGAGATTCTCCTATTTTTTATTACTTCAACATCTAAGATTAAACTAAGTTACTCGCCTCGTATTAGAGTTATAGTTTTATTAACCAAATGTATGGGGCTTAATCAATGCAATTCATACATATATGTATGTATGTATGTTATTCATCAATTTTTTTATATTTTTTTTTGTAACATTTTCTTATTTGCTTTCCATATAACCCTTGTAACGAGCTTTAGATGGATGACTCCCAAGTCAGATGACCATATGACACCAGATTTTAGACTCTTGCATACTTAATTACTCGAGTTATACATGCCCAAAAATATGTTTTTATTTACTCAAAGATAAGTGCAATGCCTCTTTTCTTTTAGACATCCAGTTTCTAAAACTAACCTCTAGTTTAAAAATTTCACCTCGTCTTCATCTTATCGGTTTAAGATAATCCACACAAGATAATATCATACACGGAATCCCTACTCATCTTAATGTTCCATTGCATCCGTTCAACCACCTCCAAATTATTTTAAAAATTGGCCATGGTTTAGTACAAAAGAGGTTNTAGACTCTTGCATACTTAATTACTCGAGTTATACATGCCCAAAAATATGTTTTTATTTACTCAAAGATAAGTGCAATGCCTCTTTTCTTTTAGACATCCAGTTTCTAAAACTAACCTCTAGTTTAAAAATTTCACCTCGTCTTCATCTTATCGGTTTAAGATAATCCACACAAGATAATATCATACACGGAATCCCTACTCATCTTAATGTTCCATTGCATCCGTTCAACCACCTCCAAATTATTTTAAAAATTGGCCATGGTTTAGTACAAAAGAGGTTATTCGGGTTTATTCACAATGTTCAACTATTTCTAAGTGATAAACCAAATCACCAACTGAATATGTCAACATGAGTATTGTGAAACAAAAAATGTCAAGTTTAACAATCACAAGCTTTGATTAATCTAATAGTGCACTATTTTCATCATTCACAGTTCATACCTAGTCCAATATTCACATTATGGTCTACAAAGTTATCAAACTCACACAAGTACACAAAATTCTAAATTAATGCTCAAAGAAAAAACAACTAAAAGTTGAACGTAACTAATAGAAAATTGTACAAAAGACCATTTTTTTCACACAATCATACAAAAACTACATCAACATCCAAACTTATACACAACAATACAGAACATTGTCATCAATATTTAATGAATAACAAAATGCAAACTCAAAGACACAAAATTAAGGACAAATTCACATAAAGCTAAAAAAAATGAGCTAGGATACTTCTTTGATCAATGTAGAAGTGAATGCAAAAATGCTGGATGAAGAAAATTTTAGATCATACATAGACTCCTTGTGTCCTATAAAAGACAATGAATAACCAATATTATAAAAATTATCAAAAATACAAGAGAATTCCTAATCTAATGCATAAAATATAATAAATAAAAGGGAAAAAATGTTTGGTTGCCTTCCAACCATTGTTAATCTATAGTCTATAGCTTGACTTTATTCGGTAGGTTCATAGTGGCTCAAATCGAAGGATTTCACTAGTCCACTTCTTGCAATTTACAGCTTTGCATCCTCTTTTAGCTCTACATACTTTGAATTATGTGTTCTTGTCTCTACCAATAAATCTCTCAAATTTCGATTTTCTCTTCTGACAATTTTGTTGAAGGGAGAGTTTGTTTTCATCCATACAGTGACACTCATCGAGGGCTAATGGTTGTTTAGGTGGATTATATAGTTTAAACACTTCTTGCTCCTTATCTACTTTCAAAATTAGCTCGACATATTGATAGGAATGGTTTCTCCAAGATTATTGGAATATTTCTGCCTTCCTCTACGTCTGGAATGAGAAAGTCCACCGGGAAGATAAATTTCTCCACTTCGATTTGCACATCTTCTATAATCCCCCGTAATAAGGTAAGGGATCTATCAGCCAAGTCCAGAGCCACCGTTGTTGCTTTAGCCTCTCCCAAGATGAGTTTCCAGAAAATGGCATCAAGTTATTACTCACACCAGTATTACATTAAAGCATTAAAAGTACCAGCGCTTCCAATTGAAACGGGTAAGGTGAAACTCTCAAGATCCTTGAGCTTGTGAGTCAATTTCTTTTGTAATCTTGCTCTGCTTTCCTCTGTTAGTGCCATGGTTTCAAATTCAGGAAGTTTTTTTCTCTTTGATATCATGTCCTTCAAAAACTTTGCATAACTTGAAATTTGTCGTATTGCGTCTACGAACGAGATATTAATGTGAAGTTTCCTTGGCACTTCCAAAAATTTCTTAAACTGTTGGTCGAGCTGGTGCTCTTCAACCTTTGTGGGAATGGAATATGAGGCTCGTAAGGTTTGATAGGAATGATTACCTTTACCCGTGGTGTATCTAAACTCTCTTTAATAGATGCCTCTATTGTCTTTTCCACTTGCTCCTCATCTAAAGAAGGTATTATTTCCTTACTCGCACTTGGTCGCTTGATATGTAATTCTGATAATTGCACCCTAGTCCGGGTGGTGATTTCTTTCACAGTTGGATCCTTAATTAGTTTATTTCCCATCTTACTTATGGCCATTACCTGCTCTTTGGGATTAGTCTCAGTATTGCTTGACAGGATACTTGGTGCTCTGTTTGACATAGAAAGTGTCATCTACCTAACTTAAGTCTCCAAGTTTTTAATTGCACCACCTCTGATCTCGGAACGTTATTTCGATTTTCCTCATGAACTGGTTGTTAGCTTCAATGTATTAATTTATTTTTCCCATAAATTTTCCAAACATCTCTTTCAGTTGAAATTTCTTCTCCTACTGCTAAAACTGATCCCATGGCCTATTCTGATTCTAGTTAGCCCAAGAAAGATTTGGGTGTTTCTTCCAACCTGGGTTGTAAGTATCTAAATTTGGATTATTCTGTTGATGTAGTCTCCATTGTGCAAAATTCACTTGTTCCATACCTTATGCCACAATAGGACAATTTGTTGTGTTATGATCTGCTCCACACTCCTCATAACTTGGCTTTTTGGCTTGTGCAATGTTAGCCATTTGTGCTATGCTCTCCACCTTATGAAATAATTAGTCTATCTTCGCAAATAAAGCTTAGCATCCATCTCATATACACTTGGCACTTTCCTTTGAACAACCCGTTCAAAAGTCCACATTGTTGTAGTAGTTACCATCGTTTCGAATAGTTTCAAGGCATTATCAATGGTTCTTGTTGATAATGAACCATTTGACGAAGAATCCACAATGCTTTTGAATGATGGAAGCAATCCCGCATAAATTATTGGACATGTAGTCCTTTGCTAATAAAGTTATGCTTCCTTAACATGTTTTTCAAATGATTCCTACCTTCATCAAATGATTCTATATCCCATTGACGGAAGATTGAGATGTCATGTTTTAATTTTGCAATTTTGGCCGGTGAAAAAAACTTCGTACAGAATTTCTGAGCTAAGTCCTTCTAGGTATTGATACTGGCAATAGGTTGAGAGTCCTACCACTATAGTACTTTATCATGCAGTGTATGTGGGAACAACTGTAGTCTGATAGCATCATCCGAGATACCCTAATATCGACAGTGTTGACACACTCTAAGAATCGAGAGACGTGTGTATGTGGGTTTTCTTCAGCTATGCCATAAAACTGATGTCCATTGTCAAATAGAATTATGTCATTGGTCTTCAACTGGAAATTAGGCTATCTAATCGAGGGTCGACGATGCTGAATTGACTTTGAATGATTTACGGTGTCATTAAGCCCTCAACCAACATGTTTCCCTCATCAACAATGTCATCTTCATTGACCTGCACCACTTTTTTTTTGAGCATTAGCCATTTGTTGTACTGTTCTTACTTCTCTTTGCCTATGATGGAAGGTGCGTTCGATTTCCGGATCAGTTGGAATCAAGTTACCGTCAAGCGACCTTCGCATGCAAGACCTGAAAAAGAATCAGAAGTAGCACTTAGATAAATTAAAAAGAAAAATTACAAACTAAAACAAAAATAAGTAAAGATAAAAAAAATGTTTGAATTAGTATAAAGATAAATAAAGTTAAACTAAATTCAATCCCCGATAACGACGTCAAAAATTTGTTTACAAAAATATTTGTTCGTTTTAAAACCACCTAAGTGTACAATTCGTTAACAAGTAGTAAAATGGATTTCAAATATCGTTCCTACATGAATTTATTAGTTTTTATTCAAATTATGTTTACCTTGACCGAAACAATAAAAATTGAGAATATTTGGTTTGAATGAAATTATAATTAAATTAATGTTAATTATGCAAGTATGAATGATTGGCTATGAATGTGATTTGGGGTGTTTTCTAGTATGTGATGAATGTAATAAGATTACGAATCCTTATGTAATAATCATTTTAAAGCTAGTTTTACACTTTGACACATGATTTGAAATATTGAAGAATCAACAGTCTCCTTGAAGTAAAGTTAAATATATTCACATATATGACCCAACTATATTTCTATGATGGATAGAAATGTACAAGAATGCATGAGATTTTATGAGCACTTAAAGATTCCCATAAAGGCATAGTGGTATATTTTTATTCCCTATCGGACCCTATGATAATTTATATATGTCGAATTTATTTCCCTTCTCTCGAATATTCAAAACGTGTTTTTGATGTCAAGAACGTAAAATTAAGAAATAAACATCATATTACATAGTTCATTTAACCATATTACATAATTTATCTAGCCTAGCATGGTGGAGAGAAGAAAATCAGAAAAATAGGTGAAGAATGACATCATCCCGATTAATATTGAGTTGAATTTTTCATGTTTTTGGAATTGCTTTTCGCATTATTGGCTTTTTTCTTTTCCCAAATGTCTTTTAAAATATATATTAATGCGTCCCCCTCACTTTTGAACGCCCCCTGGATTTTAAAAGATGACCAAAAATTCGTTTCGATAAGAATTCTATTGAAATAAGGAAACCAAATCTTTTTTCGTGATTTGGCATGGACCGGCGTCCATTAGAAAATAGGACGACTGCCCAGGCTTAAAAAATGCTTTTGTTGGTGGTCAGGTGATCGCCCGACTAATATAACTGGGTGGCAGCTCAGTTATAAAATTTTCGCGAAATTTTTTTCCAGCCATTTTCTTCATTCTTTCTTCCATCTTGGTCCTCTACATCAAATTACTTCAATTTAGTACTTCAACTTTTACTCAAATGCATATTAGTCACCAAAATTCCATCTATTGACATATTCATCTTCTTTCTTTTCCAATTGCTTAGATATATGTTCAAAAATGAAATAAGAAAAAAATAACGTAAGTTAAGTAAAATTCAATAATAACAAAAGTTTAGTAATAGACCCCGAATAAGTGTATAAAAATATACTTATCAATTGTCTTTCAATTTAAGTTTCAACATGATTTGGTGAAATGATTTTATAATATAGCATCTTGTTGGGTCAAAAGAAAAGTTATTTACTTTTGATGATAGAGTTTACTTCGTTCAAAATCAGTACTCATTATTACCTCCATTTTGTGATCCCATCGTTATTTCTCTTTAAAATGTTATTAGTAATTTTTTCTGTGACTATTGTCCATTTGGTTTGCATTTTTCTTCTTAAGAACTCGACAGCTGTGCCAAACTAATCAAGCACAAAAATCAACGAAATCTACCAGTGGTTCAAATTTTAATTAATTAACGCACATATTTCTTCTAAGCTACAACAAGAATTAACCCTGGTTGTGAATATTAGTGACAAACTACGTTCAATTGTTTACATCCCACTAGATTTGAGAGCAATGAAGATTCAGAAGCCTCTGATAGGAAGATAAAAGAAGAAGAGAAGAAAATAGGCAAGTTGTTGGATACATGAATTTGGAACAAAAAGACATGCCATGGACATATAATTTGATTATTCGAAGGAATTAATTGCATCAATAATGTATGTTATCTCACTGCTACTAGTTGTTAAAAGTTTGGCCTATAAGTAAAACCAAAGTTGGCTCAATAAGGTGAAATTATGTCATATATTATTCAGAGATATTTTAAAATATAGTGATTGCTGCGAGCAACATCTCTTGCATTTAAAGTGTGAAAATAGGATGACTTGTAATTAAATTTAGCTGTAATCATAATTTGTAACTTTTTTTTTTTTGCATGAACAAAACGAACGAAAGAATTACAACGGTAATTTTCTATTGTTTGCCTAACACGTTCAAACCACATGAGACCCCTGGACTCTTGGTTGCATTCAAGTCAAGAATAATAAGTAGATTCTCTTAAAGTCAAAGTTGATTTTGATTTTCTTTATATAAGTGACATTAATTAATTTATATGAAATAATATCATAAATGTCATCCGAAATATCACAGTAACTTATCAATAATTAGTTACAATTGTGCAAAATGATTGACAATATTATATTCATTTATAGATGGTCTCAAAAAGAAGCATGTGATACATTGTATGCTAATTCAACAATGATGACAAAAATAATTGCTCATCATTCGCTTATAGAGCTCTCGAAAGCTTAACAAAAATGACAAGCAATAAGTGGACCCTAAAAATAAATGTCAATTTTTTCTCTACTAAATAAAATAATATGACACCGAATGTCAATGTATGTATGGCAAAAATAATTATGTCCATTCAACTTATGGAAGACTAAATTATAATATTTAGCGCTTATCTCCACTTGAGAAGAATTTCTTTGTGCAATCAAAACAACTCTCATTGAAAAGCCAAAACGAAATTAAAACTAAGCAGAAAAGTTCATGCTCTAATTCTCAAAATTGAAGCAGGAATTGAATGGGCGAATAATTAGAGCTCAATATTTATTTCGGTGTCTTCTTTCATGTAAAAATCGTGTTATTTATTCTATCTACCTGTAGAAGCTTCAATAAAAAAATGTAATTGGAGTCCTTTTCCATTCTTGATATTGCATACATGTTTTCAAACAAAACTAATTGTATAAATTTTAGTTAAGTCGCTATTTATTTTACGTAACATCTTCTTTATACTCGTGGATCCATCCTGGAAAATAAAAAATATTAAGTTCAACGTCACAATAAACGAAATCTATCAAATCATAATCTCTTCATAAATCACTAGGTGATGGTGCAATGTGCACAAAAGAAGAAAGTGCACCAATCAAGCGGTAAGATAGATGTCAAATCCCAAAAATAATATCTAATTATTGAGCAGTTATTCTCATTAAAGGCGTTTCTAATCAAAGCCCTCTAAGGAGAGGCAACTGTAAAAGTCTCAAACTAGTCCCTATCTAGAAAAGGCTAGAGTTTGCAAAAAGAAAAAAAAAAAGAATTATTGCAAGAGAAGATGTCATAAAAGACACAATTAACCAGTCAGTCTCGAATATATATTTTATGATTATTTAATTTAAAAGCTTTTAATATTCTTATTTTGTTTATCATTTAAACTTTTGTTCAACAACTCACATAAATTTATTATTGTATCTGAAGAACTCCACGTTCCTCAGTAACATTGGTATTTGGATGACCTCAACTGATTGAAGAGGTTCCCGTATTTGTCTTCAATCTGTTGAGGTCATTCTATGAAGAGGTACTATAATTTATAATTTAATTCACTTATAGAAAATGCAATGGAAGAGTCATAAATCACTGAGTTATTGAGCTTTACCCTTACTATCCTATATATCATTTAACTTTGCCTCATATATTCGTTTAGGTTTTGGCACTTGAAATGTTTGTCTTTCAGTTCTTGTTTCAACATATATTCGTTTAGGTTCTGTGAAATGATTTCATAGTTACTTTTTCAACATATACCAAAATTGTACCTATAATTTTAAAGATGATGATGAATGGTCAGGATTTAACTCTTTAATCATATATATCAATTATGGGATTTTCTTGTAGGACAAACTCAATTATATTTACAAAGAGGGCAAATAATAATTCTTCTCATTCACATTTTTGGCTAATTCCAACCCACCCTTGTTCTTTATGTCTTACCATTATTGTCACATTTTTGGCTGATTTCCTTGTTATGAATGCAGATCATGCATAGTCTGAAACAATATGTATTCCAATTGGCAAATTATTTATCTATAGGATTATGATGACTATTTAAAATTATTCTACAAGATAAAGATAAATAATGATTTCATATTATCTCTAAAAGTTACACTACTATATAAACAAGTTATAGAAATTTTGAACCTCTAATTTGGGATTCATTTTCTATGTTTTACACTTAAAATATAATGAGCTTTGGAGAGTAGTGACAGATTGTTAGAATCCTTAATGTGACAATGATGAATTTATGTGAGTTGCTGGACAAAAGTTTAAATAATTTTTTTTTTATTCAAACTCTTGCTTTTTCTAGATAGGGACTAGTTTGAGATGAAACCCTTAGAGTGGATTCTCCTCAGAGGGCTTTGATTAGAAACACTTTTAATGGGAATGAACTGCTAAACACATACAAGTGCAAATATGTCAAAAACATACAGATTTTCATCATTAGATGGTTAATTATTCAATAACCTCACATAATTGCCTTAAATTTTTACTTTTTACCATGTAAAAATGTTCTTGTATCTATTTGCTATGTTTTGAGGTATGTCCAACGACTTTCGCTTATTGTTCATTATTATATTAGCTAAACTTTCTCATCATTTTAATTTTATTGTCCAAGGTTCTTTAAAGACATTTCATGACAATAATTATTAGCCATTTTCATACCAAATTACCAACACTGCCACTCCCACCCCCACACCCTCACACATCTATATATAGAGGGAGAGTAGTAGTATTACAACATCGAATTTTCAATTTGCGAGGGAGAAAAACCTTAAAGATGTTTCCTTTAATCATTTTCATGTTCTTGGTTCCCTTCCAATTCCAATCTAAAATTCTAGTATATGGATGTGTTGACAAGACTATATTCATACTTGCCGGCCAGAGCAATATGGCTGGTCGAGGTGGTGTGGTGAGTGGGACATGGGACGGTTATGTCCCTCCTGAATGCCGTCCTCAGCCAAGGATTCTACGACTTAATGCTAAATTGATGTGGGAGGAGGCACATGAACCTCTTCATCGAGACATCGACACACGAAAACCTTGTGGGGTGGGACCGGGAATGTCATTCGCCAATGGAGTGTTCGAAAGAGATCCTTGCGTCGGGGTGATCGGTTTGGTCCCTTGTGCTATTGGTGATACCAATATAACGGAGTGGAAACGGGGATCCGATCTTTATAATCAACTCTTGAAGAGGGCTAATGCGGCACTGCAGGATGGAGGTAAAATTCGGGCTATGCTATGGTATCAAGGTGAAAGCGATTCTTTAGATGAAATCAGTGCTAGAATGTATAAGACAAGGTTGATAGAATTTTTTCTTGACATCCGGGAAGATTTAGCTTCCCCTGCACTCCCAATTATTCAGGTATGGTTACTTACCAATTTTCTGTAAGCTTTAAGCCCAGTGCATCCTTGAACAAGCACACTTTTAGGAGTAAGTGAATAGACCACAAACAATGTTAAGTCACCCCAAAAGTGAAAGGAAAAAAAAATCCTAATTCAACTCTGCCAAGGATGGTAACAGTGGCTGTTGATTGGATGTGTAAGGTGAACTAATATTCTTTAGATCAGGTGTAGTTTTTCTTCTTCTCAATCAAATGGGGTTTTAATTTTGCTTCAAATTGATTTTTTAAGAATCTTTTTGCTCTCTTTACACAAATGGGTTCTGCATTTTAATTCCATTCATCAACATTTGTTGTTGGTCTGATTTTTTACTTTCATTTCTGAAAACATTCTGGTAAATTTTTTTTTTCCTAAAATTAGGGTTTTTAGTTCATTATTAATGAGTTTTCATCTTAAAAATGTGTTGAAATTAGTTGC
>CAIGRL010194657.1:0-16842 GCA_903798325.1 Fraxinus xanthoxyloides | reverse complement strand
CTAGGTCAAGTTGTTGGGACGTATTCGGTCGTACTTAAAATCCAATTAAAATTGAAAATATAGTCGTTATTGGGTCTCACTCGTCTAATAAAAGTCAACAATAATGACTAATTTTTCAATTTTAATTTAATTTTAATCTCTAACGAACACATCATAAACACCGTGGTAGTCTTTTCCTAATTTAATAATTGGTTAATTAGAAGTTTTAGGTACAGTCCACACTATTGAATTGACAGCAGGAAAGGTAATGTTTAATGCATAAAAAACTTAAGACGGTTGTGCTCATCGTTCATTCCAGTCCAATATTACTATATATCAAGCTCGTTTAATCGCCATTAATCAATAAAAATAAAGTTTTGAATAGAGAAAAGTTTTTGGTTTACGTGTATAATATTTTATTCTGTAAATGTGTGGTTAAAAATAAGTATGTAGAAAAAAAATTGTACGTGTTCGATAGAAATTAAAATCCAATTAAAATTGAAAATATAGTCGTTATTGGGTCTCACTAGTCTAATAAAAGTAAATACCTTGTAGCAAGCTCCACATTCCTTGCCTGATTTATAGAGGGATGGGCCAATTCCAGTGACCAAGGAAGAAAATGGTGGTTGTGACACTGTGTTTCCATATCCACAGGCTCCTCCTGCATGCAATGGTATTAAGTCACTTTTCAGTATACTCAGACATTAGTTATTCATACATCTCCCTTTCCCATGACTACCTTATCGTTT
The DNA here is from genome assembly GCA_903798325.1 of Fraxinus xanthoxyloides. Lineage (NCBI taxonomy): Eukaryota > Viridiplantae > Streptophyta > Magnoliopsida > Lamiales > Oleaceae > Fraxinus > Fraxinus xanthoxyloides. Next base: position 16,114 of record CAIGRL010194657.1, on the reverse strand, counting down.
TATGTACACAATTTTCATAAATAGGAAGAATCTTAACTTGAACTTAGGACCTTTATTACCATAATGATTAATGAACCATCTCATTAAAAGTTTGAGTTGGTATAGAGGCCGACAAATTGATTTATTTAAACTTAATCTTCGACGTACCATCACTTCCGGCACCATCAGGGCTGCCGTTCCACGTAGCACCGGCGGATGACCAATGCACAGCTTGGGTGGATAGATTGAAATGTTTGGGTTTGAAGCACAAACACAGGTCGGAAAAACAAAAGAAGGCAAGTAGAATAGAGATAAGCAAATGGGACAAGGAGAATTGAGATAGACTTGCCATTTTTTGAGCTTCAAGTCACCACTCTGGGAAAGATAAACGGGTGCTTCTTCAGCACTCACTATCACCTGTATTTATAGCCCATGTTCGTGTAAAATTAGAAGTTAGAAAATTTTTTATCGAGTCAAATTCAAATATTAATTTCAACCACACATACACAACTACTATTCATTTTTCGTGAGACTGAATACTATTCCCTTTTAAAAAGTTATTAATAATTTTATACGAATACTTCCATAACTAAAAAAGAGAATTATTCTTGTCAATATTGCAGATTGACTAACTTAAGAATTAATTCCAACCACATATTTATTAACAACACATTTCGTGGGATTCAATACTATTCATTCGATAAAGTTCTTGAGAGTGCTTATAAATAATTGTACACTTGAGTCTTATGAAATTTATGGATAATAAATTAGCAGTAATTGTAATAGTACGAAATGTGTTAATAGAAAATATGTTTAAGGACTGTTCTCTCTGTATTTCAATTTTGTATTTTGAATTTTGAATTCATTTTGGATTTTGTATTTTGAGTGTCCATTTTAAAATTATTGAAAATGTATTCTTTTTGGCATTTTGAAAACACCCAATACGCGTTTTGAAAATTTTAACTTAATTATAATTGAACACATCTTTATAAATTTTTGACTTGTTTTCAAAAACGCTTTTTAAAAAATAAGAAAGAGAATTCGTTTTCACTGTTTTGAAAAATCGAAAACAGAAAACGGCTTGAAAATGATAAAGAGAATAGGTCCTTAAGCCTCTGATTAGATGTCATTTTGATAGAAGTTGATGAAATGTATGATGAATAGTTGTGGATCTCATAACTCATGTGGTCAAAATTAGTTGCTGGTTTTGACTTGAATTAAAATTTTGATTTTATTTTCTACCAAACAGGAGCTTAGTAACATATCAAGTTTTGCCATTAGCATTTACAAAAAAATTACCCATTTATTAAACAATTGATGAAAATGTATTCGATACCGTAACCTCAAGATTTCACTTCTTTTATAATAACAAGCCATATTGTGGCTCAAGCCGGGTTTAATCAAGCAGCTCGATCATATATGTGTCTGTCCCTTCAAAATCTGCATGGCTTGGAACTTAACCATTAGCAATAGTAATTAGTCTTAATCATTTCCTAATTATCATATAGATACTTTGTCGGCAAAATGGGCCCTTAATGATCTTCCGAAACTTTCTGTCTCATTTAAAATAAAATTTTCCTTAAAACCTGCCGTTGATGTTGGTTATTGATAATTGAAATTATATATTCTCTCTATATTTTTAATCACAAGCTAAAGTTAAGTTTCAATTTTAATATGTGCTCTTGTGCACGTGTGTGTGTGTCTCTCTCTCTTTATATATATAAAGAAAAAAAATGGTTTTATTTTTTCTGATATTTTTACTTATAATTGGATAAGTTCCTAATTTTTCTAGTCTAGTCGAGTATAATACATGTGGGTGAGACTTGAAATGATTTATTTGCCCTAACACGTCACGGATTACTTCTCATGGACTTTAAAATGTTAGAGACTAAGCCCCTGTTTGGTGGCCCTAATTTTAAAAACATAGTTTTAGTCCTTATTTGAGTCACATTCTCATTTTCGTTCACATTCTTTTATTCATTTTCAATCATACATTTTTTAATAAAATAATATTTTTCATCACGTCAATATACCTTTCTTCCTTTTTCAACAATATTTTCACTATCACATCACAAAAAAATGCGTTCTCTCCTTAAAATGTGCATCAAACACACTCCTAAAGAGTATTTTTAGGAAAATTTGTGATTGAAAAATATAGAAATCTTTTTTTGTTTACTTGCAGAATATTTTATTATGTGTCAATGTGTGATTAAAAATGAGTATTAGATATAAATTTAAGTAAAGTAAAGAGAATCAAACATCAGCTAAACACGCTTCTAAAATAGTAAATACAATTAATATATAAATCTTTGTGAGAGGGAAATACCACCGACCGAATCCTATATTTCTATACTTTCCACGAGTGCTTAACTTTTTCGTCAAATCAAATGTAATACTCGCGGCCGGTGTGATTTGAAATTTGGGTTCTTATTTTTTTTGGTTGTGATTTGAAGTAAATTGAATCAAATATAATTTTTAACGAAATATTAATTTAATCAAATATTGGAGAAAGCTTACGTACAAGTAAACGAGTGAATTCAAAATAAATAATTTTTTATTGATCTAAGTTGAAAATATATAACTCACTTCTTTAGAAGTAAGGTAGAAGAGCTTTCAAAATAAGTAATTTTTACTTAAAAGATAAAAAATAATAATAATGCATTTATAAATGTCTGGAATAAAAAAGTTTGTACTTCTACTTGTAGTCGAATGTGAAAATTGTATAAAATGTTAGAAATAACGAATTTATTTAACTTTTTTATCCTCAACAAAGGTGAATCGATTTTTTTTATGAAAATCATAACTTGTTGGGATATAATGTCGAACTCACTTATGTAAATGCATGAATTGTTTTGAAAAAAAATTATTTACTTATGAAAGTAAATTTTACATTAAATTAAAAAGTAATGCATTTATAAATGTTTGGAGTAAAAAAAGTTAGTACTTCTACTTGTTCTCGAACGTGAAGATTGTATACAATGTTAGAAATAACATACTTATTTAACTTTTAATTTGCTACAAAGGTGATTCGATTTTCTTATGAAAATATTATAACTTATTGTGATATTATGTCAAACTAGGGATGTCAAAATGGCTCGTCGGCTCAGGCGGCCCATGACTTGGTTGGGAAAAGCCCAAGTCGAGCTAGCTCGTGGCTCGAGACTACCGAGCCGAGGCTCGAGCAGAGCTAGCCAACCTGGGGGCCCGTGTCATGGGCCATTTTGGCGTGTCGAGCCGAGATTTATTAAAAAAATTAAAATATTTCAAATTAATCCAAGTATAAATTGCACAAACACAAATTTTAAATTCTTTAAAATTTAGTTTTGTCACAAAAAAAAAAAAAAGAACCAAGCAGACTTGGCCGAGCCAAAAGCTCGGGTCGGGCTTTCGTTTTTCAAGAAAGAAAAAAATTCGAACCATTTTTGCTCGAGTCGAGCTCGAGTTTCAAGTTTTGGCTCGTGACTCGATTCAATTCGTTGACACCCTTATGTCAAACTCACTTATAAAAAACATGAATTATGAAAAAAGGAAAAGAAAAGAACTTGTTTACTTCATTTATTTGATTAAATATATAATCATTAGATCCTTATATTGTATCAAATCTTACAAATGCATGATTATGATAATGTGACAATTCCGTCATGTCTGAAAGCTACCGCTTGATATTAACATATTGCTTAATATAATCATATCATTAATTAAGCAAGAAAATATCTTCTTCTTCTCCTTCATATCATTAATTAAGCAAGAAAATATCTTCTTCTTCTTCTTCTTCATCTTCTTTCACAAATTTTGCTTGCTAGTAGTATTTTACTATTTTTTACATTTCCTAAAATTGATTTTTACCTTACAAATTCAAGGTTCCATGTTGAGGAGTTTGTGGTGAAATGATATTTGATACAACTGAGGTAAAAAGACCGACGAGGGTATTTAGACTCGAGATGGACTCATCTAGCATGGACTTGAATAGTTAAGGTCTCACACGATCCTTAATTAAAAAATAAAGAAAGTAGAAAATCTATTTTTGGAGAGAATTTCAAATAATCATAGACCTTCGGTGAGACACTATTTTCCTTTTATTTTCTTTCTTGCTTTTTGATATTTTTTATTGTTAAAATACATTATTCTAACACTCATCGAATATCCTAACACTCAACGAATTGAGCTGCACTCATTGGATTGGGCTAACACTTACCGGATTGAGCTGCACTCGTCGGATTGAGCACAATGTGCAAGCTGATTGTATAGTTTTGGGACCACAAAGATTGTTGTAACTATATTGATTCTTCACGTATAATTGCTACTCTTTACTTATTCCCTACTCCAGTATCTTGTATATATTAATGGCCCTGTAACCTTGTAAATAATCAATTGAGCTTTCATCTTTTGCTTCATTTTATTCAGCTATCAATTAAAGCTCCTTTTTCTCTGAATTTCAGCTTGGTATCAGAGCTTTATGACTAACATCGGATCTGATGATACCACACAATCAGTACAGCCAACTACCAGCAATCTGATGCCTTCAACGGTGGGAGGAAATCAAATGCAAACTCTTGGAATTAGCCTAACTCAAGTTCCACTAGTGAGACTTGACAGAAACAACTTTCTGTTATGGAAAAATATGGTGATGCTGATAATCAAAGGTCACAACCTAGAAGGATTTATCACTGGGACCAGAAGCCACTGGCTCAACTGGGGTCAAAGTAAAAAAGGCTCCAAATCCTGAGTATAGAAGTTGGGTGTCAACAGATCAACTATTGATGGGTTGGTTTTACTCCTCAATGACACCAGAAATTGCAATGAGAGTCATAGGATCATCTAAGTTTTCTAAACTTTGGAATGTTGTCCAAAAAAGTTTTGGAGTCATGAATCGATCGAGGGTCACCTTTCTTGTCAGTGAACTTTAGAGAACTAGAAAGGGAGCAATGAGTGTTGATCACTACCTCAACATTATCAAACAATTTATTGACAATCTTGAAATTGCTGGTAAAGTCATTCATCATGCTAATCTTGTTACTCAAGTGCTTTCCGGTTTGGATGGGGAATATACTTCTATAGTAGTGCAAATAAATAGCAGGGAATCCATATCTTGGAGGAATTGCAGTCAATGCTCATGACTTATGAAAGCAGAATTGAGCACCTCAACACTCTGAAAAATGGTTTAGCCTCAGTTAACTTAAGAGAAGCCTCAGCCAATTTTATCCATAGCTCAAATATTAACAGAAGAAGAAGAAGGTCCAACTATGTTGGTAGAAGCAATAGCTATAGCGGAGGCAGGAATAGAGGTAAATGAGGTAGACTATTTGCTAACAAAAGTGCATGCCAAATATGTGGTTTGAATAATCACACGGTAGCTAAGTGTCTTAACCAGTTTGATGAAAGATATATAGGTGCCAAACCTGAAACTCACCATCAGAACTCCACAGAACCAGCTGCTCTTATAGCTTCATCCAAAACTGTGGCTGATGCAACTTGGTTTGCAGACTCAAGTGCTAGCAATCACGTCACAGCTGATAAGGGAAATCAGATTGAGGCACTTGAGGATGGTGGTAAGCAAAAACTTGTTGTTGGCAATGGTAATAGACTTCATATCTCTCACATTGTCACAAATTACCTCAATACACAAAATAACAAGTCACTAGTCCTTAACAGTGTCTTGTTAGTTCCTTCAATCAAGAAAAGTCTGCTAAGTTTTTCACAGTTAACTTCTGATAATAGAATATTCATGGAATTTCATTCTGACTCTCGTGTTGTTAAGGACAATGGGACCAATAAGGGGCTGCTGGAAGGGAGAATTAAAGATGGACTATATCAGATTGAACTACCTGATTAAGTTAACCAACTTCCTATTCAAAGTCTGTTCACTCAAATAATCTAGACCTTCTGTTTTTTTTGCTTAGTCCAAAGATGCCACAAAGTATAAGTCTAATTTAGAATTGTGTCACATGAGGCTGGGACATCCCTCAAAATCTGTAATGTCCTAAGTCCTTCAACTCTATAATGAAAGGCTTAAAGTAAATGAAGTTAATCCTTTTTGTGGTGTTTGTCAACTTGGCAAAGTACACTCTCTACCTTTTAAACTTTCAACCTCACACTCGTCATCGCCTCTTGAACGTGTTCACACTAATGTTTGGGGCCCTGCACCCCTTCAATCAACATCCGATTTTACATCATATTCATTGATGATTACAGCAGATTCACATGGATATATCCTATGAGGATCAAATCTGAAGCCCTGGATTCCTTTATCTAATTCAAAAATTTAGTTGAAAATAAGTTCAATAAGAAAATCGAAACTCTTCAATCTGATTGGGGAGGAAAATTCAAAGCATTTACCGAATTCACCCTACAATCAGGTATTCAATTGAAGTTTTCATGTCCTTACACTTTATCTTAAAATGGGAAAGCTGAAAGGAAATATCACACATCACTGAAACTGGTCTAACCTTTCTTGCTCAAGCCCGCATGCCATTTCACTACTGGTGGGATTCATTCCATAGTACCACCTATCTCATTAACAAACGGCCAGTACCTATTCTTCAAATGAACTTACCTTGTCAAGTTTTAAATGATGAACAAACAAGCTATAAGTCACTCAAGGTTTTTGAATGTGCTTGCTTCCCTTGTCTAAAACTTTACCAGCCTCACAAGTTTAATTTCCATTTTACTAAATGTGCTTTCATTAGGTTCAGTAATTCTCATAAAGGTTACAAATGCCTTAGCTCTACTGGAAAATTTATTTATCTAGACATGTTGTCTTCAATGAAATGGAGTTCCCTTTTGAGCATGGCTTTCTAAATAGAAGTAGCCACTCATCTAAAACCATTATCCTATATATGCCACTCAACATTCCTTCTATCACTGGTCCTGTAAACTCATTTGATACACTTCACTCTAGCTCAACTCAACCAGCAGTATCTCAAAGTCCTATTCAACCAGAGGAAATTGGAACTGAGATACCAAAGGTTAATGAGAATGGAAGTGCAAAGATTAGACATGAGCATATTGAAAGGCAAACTCATGAAATTACTGCAGGCACTGAGGCAGAATAAACTAAGCCTAATATTCAGACGAATCATGAATAGATAGAAAGGAGAAGGCAAAATGTTGAGTACTCTATGATTACCATAAGTAAAGCAGTAATTTTCAAACCTAAAGTATACACCACTCTTTGCAAAGAATCTAGAACTGAACTAAGCAAGGCAAAACCCAGTGATACCTCTGAAGCACTATCTGATAAGAACTGGAAAATAGCTGTGGAAGAGGAGTTTAAAGCTCTGGTAAGGAACAAAGCCTGGACAGTAGTGCCACCCTTGATCAATCAAAAGGTCATAGGAAACAAGTGGGTTTTTAGACTTAAATGAGACATTGAAGGAAAAATTTTGAAGTATAAGGCAAGGCTTGTTGCAAAGGGTTTTCTACAAACTTCAGGCATTGATTATCATGAAACTTTTAGTCCAGTAATCAAGGCTTCCACACTAAGAATAATCATGTCTCTTGTTGTGTCTAAAGGCTGGAGTGTTAGACAAGTTGATATTAATAACACCTTTCTTAATGGAAGGCTGAATGAAGTAGTCTTTATGAAGCAGCCGGAGGGCTTCATTGACAAAGCTAATCCAACCTTCATTTGCAGGCTTGAAAAGGCTCTTTATGGACTGAAACAGGCCCCTAGGGCATGGTATGAAAGCTTAAAAGGGACACTTCTAGACTGGAAGTTCATCAAGTCCAATGCAGATAGTTCTTAGTTCTTTTACATGAATGAAAGGCAAGTAATTTCTTGTTTGGTGTATGTTGATGATATAGTAATGACTGGAAATGATCACAAGTCACTACAATGTTTCGTTAACAAGCTTAACTCACAGTTTTCATTGAAAGACATGGGTGAATTGCATCATTTTTTGGGGATTGAAGTGAAGAGATGTGAATCTGGGATGCATCTCACTCAGGCTAAGTACATCAAGGATCTGTGGAAAAGGTTCAATTTTGAACATCTTAAACCTTGTGCAATGCCTACGACAGTGGGAAAAATTATCTCCAAGAATAAAGGAGAGAAAATGGCTGATCCATTCTTATTCAAAAGTGCAATAGGTGGACTTCAATACCTTGTTCATATACGGCTTGAAATTAGCTTTCCAGTGAATAAGCTAAGCTAATTTCTTCAAAGCCCTTCAGATATTCATTGAAAGGTAGTGAAAAGGATCTTCAGATATTTGAAAGGCACAACTAAACAAGGCCTTTGGATTCAGAGAAATGACAACCTGAACATCACCGATTATACAGATGCTGATTGGGCCTCCTGCCCTAATGATAGGAGATCTATAACTGGCTATTGCATTTATCTAAGAGATACCTTGGTTGCTTGGTATTCAAAGAAAAAACAAATGGTTGCGTTGAATCTGAATATACGGCTCTAGCATTAGCCTCAGCTGAGATAGCATGGATTGGGTCACTTCTTGAGGAAATCAAATTGCAACCTACATTCATATGCAAGTTGATTGTGCTAACACTTACTGGATTGAGCTGCACTCGCCGAATTGAGCACTTGTGCGAGCTGATTGTGTAATTTTGGGACCACAAAGATTGTTGTAACTATATTGATTCTTCACGTGTAATTGCTACTCTTTACTTGCTCTCTACTCCAGCATCTTGTATATATTGTTGGCCTTGTAACCTTGTAAATAACCAATTGAGCTTTCATCTTTTGTTCCATTTTATTCAGCTATCAATTAAAGTTCTTCTTTCTCTGAATTTCAACTTTTATAAACTAACAGGGAAAACAAAAATAAAAAACTATTTGGACAGGTACTCTATGTTGGCAATTGAAATCAATTCGTCCACACGATCCTTATTCAAAGAATTTATTTAAAGCATAATATATAAAACACATGGAGGGTAAAGATTTATATGAAAAGTTTCAAAATGGAGAAAAATACCTGGTGTCAAATATGGAAATTTGTACGATCATAGAATCTCTTTGACACCTCACGGTCGGACCAAGTGAAACTATAAAAGATTCCAATCTCAAGTATATATGGACACAAATGGATAGACCTTCGATTTCTATTCGATATGGATTCATACTAATCCCATACCATTACAAATTGATAATCACATTCTATTTGGTAGAGACAAACACAATCATATTTTCATTAGATAATACTAAGTCAAAATTCAAAAAAGATTTCTTCTATGTCATTTCTAATTCTAATAATGTGCCTCTAGTAAAGTTCGAGGCCTCCAAATAAGATTTCTTCCATGTCATTTCTAATTGAATAATGTGCCTCCACAAAGTCCCATCCATCCACCATTTTGGTCTCGTCACTTTTAAAAAAATAGTAGACCTTTTCTTTTCCAGCCACAAAATTAGAGAATTACCATATTCCACCGTAAAGAGTATACATATAAAAGATCAACAATTTCTAATAATCTCACTAACTAGTCGAATAATCAGATTCTCCAAAATTCATAAAGAACTAGAAATTACCAAACATTGTCGAAGCACAATTTGTAGTAGAATCAACTCTCAATACTTTCATAAAAGGCCCCTAACTAGTCTCAATACCTTCAAAAACTTAAAAACATGTGCAACCAAACCAACATCCACGTACTTATCTCCAATGGGTCTAACCCTAACAGTTGAATACGATGAAAGCTCATGTAATAGTGGAAAAGTGGAATTACTTATATCCTTCAAACTCATCTAAATAGTATTCTTCAATATGGACCACGAACCAAATCCCAAAAGTATAATACCAAACTGGATCTCCACCTCGGCACTAAATTTTTCACAAATTTTGCCCGACCTTTCAAGATATATAAATTGGACCTCTTTTGCCCCTCCAATACAACATGAACACCCTTTCAACTCTCCAAGCCTCAATCTCCTCCAGAGAATACGTACCCTTTTGAATTAACAGTACTAAAATGAAATGAGATTCTTCTTTAAGTCTGGAATATGTCAAACCCTACCAATACTAGCTACCCAACAAGGTTCATTGTTATCCATGACACGATATGTGGCATCTCCATTACATATGTTTTAAACAAACCCCGACCAGGAAAAATATAGAACACACAAGTTGTATCCAGAATTCGCTCCTCATTAGGTTGGATTCTATGTCAGAAATCATCAAAACATCTTTATCACTCAAATAGTTTTCGACTATGTTGGTCTCATCTGAAGTATTTGATTGCTTCCCACGATTTGTAGTCAAATTACATTTATTCTACAATTTTTTGCAATATCTCTTAATGTGCCTTTTTCTTACAATAATAACAAACCTAATTACTAAAATTTGACCTCAACCACGCATTCTTTGATCATCATGAACAACAAGACCTTCTCCATTCTAACCTCAGATTCAACTGGAAGATCCAACCAAATACTTCATCTTCTCTTTTGAAAATAATGCATCATATGCATCTTCAATAGTGATAGTATCACGACTATACAAGATCATTCTCTAAATAAAGTTAACGAAATGGACATTGAATAAAAATGATTAAGCTCAAATCTTCTTCATCATATTTTTCCTCTAAAGTCTCCAAATCACCTATGATCTCTTAAAACACAACCACATGATCTTCCAAACTCATCTTCTGCCATTAAAAGAGAATGCAACCACTGCTTCAAATGTAATTTGCTTGTTAGACTTTTAGTTATGTACATTTGCTCCAACTTCAACCACAACGCAGCTACCGTTTTCTCATTCAAAACGCCCTAAAGAATATTATTAGAGAGATGAAGATAGATTTGTGAAAATGTCATTCGATCCTTCTGATGTTTTTCTCCGTCATCCAAGTTGTGGGTATTTTGTTAAATTCCAGCAATGTATCATCCAAATTCATCTGCGTGAGTACAACTTGCATCTTTACTTGCCACAACAAGAATCTTGTATTGCGATCCAAAAGCAAAATTTCATGCTGCATGACTGTCATCAATAACAAAAATCTCAAAAATATCACAACCAATAACTTTGATACCACTTGTTGGGAAATAAAATGGATCGATGTAATATATATGACACAATATGAAGTATATGATCGCAAACAAATAAAAAGACAAAAGACAAAGGAATTGAGTATTTTATTCATTTGACTAATGTGGAGAAAACAAATACAATAACTATGCCTATACAATTATTTATATTTTGGTAATACAAATATTGTGAAAATAGTTTAGTATTTATAGGAATGCGTAGAAATACCAAGAACATGGAAACTAGATACAAAATCATATGGAATAAAAGAAATAATATCTTCCCAATAAAAACACGTGAAAAGAAGGTAAAAATGTTTTTTCAAAAATTCACCTAATTTGGATAAAAAGAAACCCAACATAACCTTTCTAAAATTATATTGCAACCCAGAATTTGGCTTTCTAAGAAGTCATCGTCAATCGTCAAAATTTCACCACACACCATACATCATTGCTAACCAAGATTTTTTTTGTCGTTGCTCTTTTACTACTTTAGCTTCATCTTGAACCTCTTCATTTTTTTTCCTGTTCTTGGACCAGGCTATTTTTCTCTAATAGTCTCAAATGTTCGTTTTGACAAGCTTCGTCCTTCTTGGACTTATGAAGAAATACATGTTCAAAAAAGATGCATTTCTTGGTTCCATTATCGTGTTCTTGTGTATGTTCGAAATTTTAGACTCATGCATAAAGAGGTGATATACACTACTATTATGTGCATAGTCATTTCAGTCAATGAAATGTAATCAATTGTTTTTGGACCGATTTTCACCTTTTCAGGTGTAGGCACTGCAACATTAGCAAGACATCCCCACATTCGAAAGAATTTATAAGAGGGCTTCCTTTCTTTTGCACAATTCATATGGAGTCTAGTCTTTCTTAATTTGCTGACAAAACAGCTTCTCCCCATATGTTTTGCTACAACCAAGACTTAATAACATTGCATTTGTCATCTCTTTTAACATATGATTCTTTCACTCAGCAATACCATTTGGCTGAGGGCAATAAGATGTCATGGTTTCAAGGGCTATACCATTTTAAGTACAGAACTCACCAAACCGTGATTCATATTCACAATCTTGATCACTTCATAACACTTTAATTTTCTTGTTGATTTGATTCTTAACTTCATTTTTATAGAGAACGTATTTCTCTATAGTTTTGTCCTTACTTTTAAGTAGATACACATAATAATATTTTGTGTTATCATCAAAACAAGTAATAAAATATTAATAAATTACATATATCGATGTGAATTAAATCATTGGGTTCAGTGTTTCTTTGACTACTTTTTTTAAAAGATAAACTTGTCTAACCTTGTCTCTACACAAATTCCACACTTGTGTTTTGAATCAATTTGAAATGCAGGTATGTGATTTAAGTTAATCAACCTTAATTTTTAGCATGTCCTAATCTACCGTGTCAATGATTTAGAGGACTCAAGAAAATAAGCAAAAAAAAAAAAAAAATTTCTATTGAGCTTAAAAAGCCCATTGATATTTACCATTTACTAATAAAAAGTCCACTCGTGGACAAAATAATTTTATCATACTCATAAATATAAGTTTAGTCAAATTTTCAGCACATATAGCACATTGTTTAGAGCTCTTTTTCAGATGTCATCTTCATGATCACTTAGGCTTTGATCTCAAAAGTAGCAGAATTTCCCATGAAGAGCATTTCTTCATTTTCAATTTCATCAAGTGAAGTGAACATTCCTAGGGCTGACCCATCTTCCCCTCACTATCATTTTCTTAATATGAACCTTGAGTCATCAAAACCTTTCTAATTCGTCTTGTCAGAACATACATGTCGGGTTGTATCAGTGTGAATCCACCATTTTCTTAGATTGGACCCCGACTAGATTTACTTTAGGTATCACAGCTAACAAGCTAATATCAAAGGCATCATGGGCAATGTCATCGATAATATTTTCTTCTTTGTTTTTGTTTTTCTTAGGCAACCTATAGTCTTTTGACTTGTGACACATCTTGTCACAATTGAAGCACTTCTCTTAGTATTTGAGATTTCTCCTTTAGGTCCCAGCATGAAACCTTTGTTATTTGGCTCCTTCTGCGCCTTGGAGTTTTGACTGTCCTCTACAACATTGGCCTAGGTCTCATGTTGGTATACCCCTCGGTTATCAAACCCTATGTTTTCTTCCTCAATGTGAAGTATAACAATCAAATCTTCAACATCATCTCCTTTCGCTTGTGCTTAAGGTAGTTCTTGAAATATTTCCATCCAAATGACAGCTTCTCAATGATAGCAACCACTTGAAAATATTCACTCAGTGCTTGTAAGATCACTTGGGAACTCTTGAACTTAACGAGTTATAGTTTTGGAGTCGATCATCTTAAATTTAAGAAGCAGCCTACCAAAAATTTCTTGGCGCCAGTATCCTCAGTTTTGTACTTCTGATCGAGAGGCTCTCGGAGCTCTTTTGAAGACTTCTTTGCACTATAGACATTGTATAAAGAAAGAATTATTGAGCCCATTCTTAAAATAATTTTGATACAATTATTTAGAATGTTTTCAAGCATCTATTTCAATGATAATTTGGTTGTCCGTCTCATCCTCCTTCAATTTCGGAGGATTCCTAGTCAACAACTTTGCAATGCAAAGTTTTACGGGATGCCTTTCTTCTTAGCACAGAAAGGGATACCGTACGGCAGTAGTTTGCTCCACTAGATTGCCTTCCGCCTTTTCTCGATCTTTTCGGGATGAAAGAAAATTTGATTACAATTTGTAGAAAACTTGTAACATAAAATTGAAATGCATTGAGTGTACATTGATCATTGATTGCTTGAAACCTATAAATTACAATTGACAAAAGTAGATTATTACAATGGCTAGTCCAGGGGGTGAACACTAGAAAGTTTTAAAGATGTTTGAAAGACTATTACCCCCTATAATAGCATCCGGAACAAAAATTTAAGTGATAGGAGTAAACGTTTAAATGAANTAGTTTGCTCCACTAGATTGCCTTCCGCCTTTTCTCGATCTTTTCGGGATGAAAGAAAATTTGATTACAATTTGTAGAAAACTTGTAACATAAAATTGAAATGCATTGAGTGTACATTGATCATTGATTGCTTGAAACCTATAAATTACAATTGACAAAAGTAGATTATTACAATGGCTAGTCCAGGGGGTGAACACTAGAAAGTTTTAAAGATGTTTGAAAGACTATTACCCCCTATAATAGCATCCGGAACAAAAATTTAAGTGATAGGAGTAAACGTTTAAATGAAGAGGAATCATACTAAACGCTTATCAATATCAGAGCTATTTTACAGTTGAATAAACTATTATAATGGAAAGGAAATTACAACTCAAATTTGAACTAATATTTACAATATGCGGCCAAAATTGGGCAAACTGCGGCTACAATAGGGTTAAGGGGCTTAAGTAAAGTTGCGGTCCTTGACATTCTTCCCCATTTGTTTTGACGACATCCTCGGAGCCATCAATGAATAATACGCTTCAATTAATAGTTTAAAGGCTACAAGGTTTTTTTCGCTTTCCCAAGTATTCACATCGCTGCTGCATCCACTCCATTTGACCAAGTACTCTTGATGATATTTCCTAGAAACTTGAGTTGTTCGATGGTCAAGAATCTTTTCAGCGACTTTCTTTTTGGCTCTTTTCAGCTCAAACACGGGTCATTTTGATTCATTTCTGGATGGGTCCTTGTCGAGAAAGTATGGGTTGTATACGCCAACATGAAATACCTTATGGATTTTGCACCATGAAGGGAGTGCTATTCTATATGCGATTCTTCAATCCTCTTCACGATGGATAATGATCCAATATATTTTGGCAACAATCTAGAGTCTTTCCCTCTTGTCGATTTATAATAGTTTCTATCAAGAAATTTCACCATTACCAGATCTCCAACATCAAATTCAAGAAAACGATGCTTCAGATCTACATACTTTTTGTACCGTCTTTGAGCTTTCTCAAGATAACTCCTAGCAATTTCAATGTTTCATTTCTACTCTTGAGAGTTGCTTTTTTTCTTGCGGGGACTTCGTACTTTGATCGATATCTATAGTATGAGAGAGTAACAGTTGCTGACCAGTAGCAATCTCAAGATGACTCTTATTGGTGGAAGACCTCTTTTAGGCATTGAAACACATCTGAGCTGCATCCAAAAGTCTCACTTAATTTTTCTGCGAAATAGAGATAAAGTACTGAAAATATTTTTCCAGCATAGAATTGAAGCGCTCTATCTATCTGTCAGATTGTGGGTGAAAACTAGATATGCTTAAAGTTGAACCAAGAAGTTTGAACAATTCGGTCCAAAATATGCCAGTAAATCGAGGATCCCGATCACTAACGATGTCTTTAGGCAGTCCCAGTATTTGACAATATGTTTGAAGAAGAGTTTAGCTGTCTCTTCAGCTGACACATACTTGGGCACTACGATGAAAGTTACATACTTGGATAGATGGTCTACCACGAAGATGATGGTGCTAAAATCTCCAACATTTGGCAAACCAAAAATGTAGTCCATCGGTACACTCTTGAATGGTCTAGTTGGGACAGAAAGAGGCTTCAGGAAACCTACATTTTTCTGATGATCTACCTTATCTTGCTGACAAATAAGACAAGTTTTCACATAAGTTGTAATGTCGTCCCACATTTGAGGCCAGCGGTATGCACGTTGTAGTAGTGCATAACTACATTCCTCTCTGGGATGCCCTGCCCAAATTGTGTCGTGACATTCCGTGATTAGTGATTTTCCCAACTCTCCACCCTTAAGAATATAAAGCCGGTATCCCTTAGTCTTTATTAAGCCCTCATCGAGCCAGAACTGATGAGTTTTGTCCTGCTTGATGAGGTTGACCAAATATTAAATAGTCGGGTCCTTATCCAAAAGTGCCAGAACTTGGTTCCTTGTGTTTATGGTAACCGTGCACCCTGAAAGAGCAGCTATTGAGCAAAAGGTGGTCAAGTGGACCCGACAACTGAGACCATCGACAATATGATTGTTGGATCTAGGGCGATACTGTAGCATAAAATTGAACTCTGAAAGAAGTTCCTGCCAACGCCCCTATTTGCTTAATAGTTTCGGTTGGGACATAAAGTGACTAACCGCAGTGTTATTTGTCTTTACAATAAATGGAGAACCAAACAAATAGTGACGTCATCTCC